>VYXB01002028.1:0-79786 GCA_013397135.1 Pachyramphus minor | reverse complement strand
AAGATGATCTTTAAAGTCCGTTCCAACCCAGACCACTCTATGGTTTTATAAAACAAACACTGAGGGCCCAGCTGCATCCATTCTTTATTACCAGAACACATCTCTGCTGGATCATAGGCATGGCAGGAGCACACAAGTTCAGCTGTGCCACTGGCCAGCTTCAAATTAACCAGCACATGAATATAACTTCATGGAGCTCTGGTTCAGCTAAATCATCCGGCATCTCAAGCTGGTTTAGCAGCCATGGTAACATCTCAGCACCCAGTGTAGCTCAGGTCCATCCCTATGAGCTGGAAGCACATCTTGACTGCAGCACCAACACTTCAAGCACACATTATGAATGCAGGCACTGGAATCGCCCATTAACTCTGGCTTACGGAGCTCAGAACTTCTAATCTGCATCAGGAATTTGAATTTCCAAATACAGAAGGCTGGCAGTGGAGCCTTCTCAGCACTGTGAGACACTTACAACACCTTTGTTTCTCACAGAAAAATGCTATTGAATTGTGTTGTAATTTCTTCACAGAATCATAGAATGGCAGAGCTTGAAAGGGACTTTAAAGATCACCTAGTTCCAAACCCCACAATTGAGAAATTTCTTCACCCACCAGTTCTCTGAAATGAATTGCATGTCAAATCCATTGCCAGATGTTATCTGTTGCCAACTACTACCCCGATTTTGTTTTCAATGTTTTTTCCACTATCATCCAGACTATAAATTATCTATAAATATCTATAAATATATAATATCTATAAATTTGGCCACAGATCTGTTTTAATTTTAACTGTAATTCTGACTCTGTTTTAATTATTTTTCTACACTTAGACCTGATCTTCTAAACATGTCCCTCCCCTAGTTCAGCTGTTATTTCCTATAGCATTTCCTTTTTTATTTCTCATAATTCCTAGGCTTTGGCAAAACTAGTTTGAATTTCAGACCCAGAAAGTAAGTTTCTGATGGAAAGTGTCTCTCAGGAAAAAATTAACAACATCCCATATAGGGTTAAGCTTGGTAAAAAGAGTAGTTTTTAAATGGAAAATTGATGCTGTTCCAAGAAGCTGCTCAGGATCAATATGTAGTCCTCAGCATTAAATTTCAAATGAAAGGTTAATAGTAACCTGAAAAATGCCACCAAAAAAAACTAATGTGTGTTTGCTTTACCCTGTGCTGAATTTTGCTTTATTGTTCTCAGAGAATTAGTGAAATCACTCCTGCACTACTATGCAAAGCTGTTATGAGAAACTCTCTGACGTACACACACTCTCTTTGAAGGACACCATGTACAAAACAATGCCCTTGTGTCAGCACACGACATCAGAGAAGTGGTGCACTGGTCACAGCTCTGCCAGGGGTAGGAAAAAGTGACAAAATTTTTCCAGTGTCCTATGTTTAAAAAGCATCAATATGGGATCGATGGTGTGTGTCTGCCACCCTCGCACATGTCCTGTGCCAAACTCCAGTAGACACTTCCTGGCTCCCTAGGGACACCCACACCTGCTGCCCTGCAGTCCTTCTCCTGCTCCCAGCACACAATGAGCTGACTAAACAACACCTCAGCAAGGCACGTCCCACCCAGTGTGTCCTCCAGCTCCAGCCCCCCTCTCATACAATTCTTGTCTTCACTTTAAGTGGTACTGAGTGCTCCTCCTTGCCCAGGTCTCCAGATCCAGTGCATGTAATGCCAGATGATTCCAGTGCAGACCTCTACATCTGAGCTAGGCATCCCATGGTCCTTTACAACAGTTGGCTGACTGTTGTCAGCCGTCTGACATTTCCAGGGCAGAGATCCTCTGTCTTAAAGTAAATGCCTATTTCACAGCATTTCTGAAACTCTAGAAGTATTGTTTTCCTCTCCACTGACTGGAAGGGTTTTTTTCCAGACAATCCCCTGTAGAAATGAGCTTTTTCCATGACAAAGAGCAACATCCTCTTCAATGCCTTTCCTATTTTTCTACACCAATTTTTTCATTCCTTCCTTTCACCTACAAGGGAGATGCCTTCCACTCCTTCCCATTTAATCAGAACTGAAGGGCAGAGAAGGCACAAGTCCTTACAATCAGTTCCCAATGAGAACACTCAATCTGAGCAGAAAACATTGGATGAAGCCCAGAAGCAATAAACATTTACCATATCTGTTGTGAAATACAATAGCAAGACTCTCCAGCAATTTAACAGCTTGCTCTACTCTTGCTATTTTCCAACCACAGACATCACTGAGCTAAAAAAAAAAAAAAAAAACAAACAAATCTTCTATGCAACCTTCCCCAATATTGGTAACCAACAACTCTCAAGAGATCTGTCACTTACTCCTTTCCTGAACTTGGACTCCTTGTTCCACTGATACTTTTGCTTAACCCGATTAACTGCACACAATGCTATTAAAAGATACTGCTTGCCAAAAGGGGCATCCATAATCTTTACAGACCTATGTGCTGTCTATATTTACATGTACAACAGGGATTAGCTGTGTATTTATTAAAAAAAAAATAAAACACCAATAAATCCACACTAAACCTCCTCACAAATAAAAGTCCCTTTAAGGCAAGAATGAATACAGGAAGAGATAAGAAGGGAACCCAACCTCACTGTGATCCCCCCAGACTAATCACGCTGAAAATGAGTCAACATTTTCACTTCCCTGCTATACCAAGACACGTTATCCCAAAAGACAGCAGCTGCAGAGACATGGCAAACTCCCAGCGTGGCTGTTTCCCATGTCTGGCATCCATAGCACTAGCACACTCAGGGACTACGCTTTCAACACTTTGAGACTACTTCCGAGCTTTCAAGGGCTGCCTATCAGTCACTTCTACTTCAGGCTCTGAAAGAGGGGATGCAAGTTCCCATTTCTCATTAGTTTTGAGACTCTAAACCTTCCTCCTCTTTTACCATGCTCATTAATTCTAATTATATGCCAGATATCTCTGCTGCCTCTCTGCGCTCCTATCACCCGTAGCCCATGAGTGAGGAGCAGATCTGTCTGTCAGAAGGGCCCTGTGACATCACTCATTCAGACCTAATGCCCAGCTCTAGGCTTCTCCCCAACAAGAACACAGTCCTCTTTAATCCCCTTTGAAATTACTCATACCAGTGATTTTCAGCTGAAAACTTGAGCCAGGCTTCCTAAATCCCCAAATTCCTGAAGACATTTATGTGTATTCTGCCACATTTCTCTTTCTGGACTCCTAATTCATTTGTGGGGTTTTTGGCAGTGAGAACCCCAGCCCTAATTGCATTACTTAGAACTTCATGAGGCAGCTGCACGTATTCAGACTTTCTGAAAATCAGGTTATTTGCATTTTGAGCCTAATTCAAGTACCACTTTTCAAGCACCAGAAGCTGAGATTGGAACACTGCCAAAGCCATCTGCAAATTAAAGATGAACTGAAGAGGTTTCCTGAATGAAAGCCAGAATTCAGCAAAAGTATATCATCAATATTTGCAAGGAATCAGAATAAATGACATTTTCATTAAGTTTTTTATAACCTGTTTAAACATAGTTACCAGGATTCTAACCCAAATGTGTTAAAACAAATGTCTAGTCCTACCCAGTGAACAAAGTGACCCACAGTGGGCAGATCTCTGCAGAATGATGGGTGAAGTTCAGAGTGCCATGAGCAGCTCCGTCAGCAGGAGGAAGACAGAGATATCCCTTAGCAATGTTTAGAAAAAACAGCTGATGGAAAAGTGTTTGGATGAATATTATGTCCCACTGGAAATGAGAAAGGTACGGAGCTCTCATACTAACCAGGTCCAAGGACTTCCTTTGCCCGTGGTCAACAGGCTGCAGCATGGGATGATGGTCATGAGTGAGGTGACCAGGAGGTGGTTCCAGCACATCTCAGACATTCAGAGTAGGGCATATGAACTGCATCCCTTTCTTCCTGCCCCAGCTGCAGAGCTGGTACACTCTCATTTCCACACAAGCATCTGAGGTTAGGTGGGACCAGTCCTTCGTGTTCTACCTCTTCACCCAGCTGTGACTGGCTGGGCTGTCATTGCTATTTTGAATGCACTGCTGCAGCCTCTGAACAGTTTCCAGTCCACAAGGCTCCCACCTCTCCACTGAGCCTCCCAGAGATGCTTGTCATAGAAATCATGTGCTATTACCATGGCAGGGGTTTAAAATAAGAGATAGCAGGATTAGAAGGGCATTTCAGAAGCCACATAGTCCATCTTCTTGCCCCCCACACCTAAACCATCCCTGGCAGAGGTTTGCCCAACCTCTCAGAAACCCCTCAGTGATGGATATTGCACAGCTTCGCAGGGTAAAGCTCTTAGTTACTGGCCAGATAAAATGATGCTAATGTGCACAGACCATTCATCAGACACCTAATGAAGCAGTTATCATCAGCAAGGAAGCTGAGCACAAGAGGTAGAAGAAATACATGGGGGTGGAGGGTTTATGTGTTAAAAAGCACAGTCCCAAAGATACCAGTTCAACATATAAAGACATTTAGAGAGCAGGGCTGGGACAAAAGGCTGTCTGTGTCCTTCCAAGAAACCGCATTTACTGTGCTATACATCTTCTGTATATTTATTATATGATTTGTTGAAGGCAGTTTGTTAAGGACAGCGCATTCCCACGTAACACAACATCAGCTGCATGAAACTACAGTGCTCTGCTCTGATCAGTGTCTTCTCTTGGCTGTCAGCCACCCTCACTCTGGGTGAAATCACTGGAGATCTGCCCATCCTCATGGGGCACTGGCCAGGTCAGAGACTGCAGAGACGGTGTGCTCTCTCACTTCGACATTTCTTCAGCCTTTGCCAAATCCCTTTCAGCAGCAGTCCAGTAATGACTAGGAGAGGTTTTATTGTCATTATCTTATTTTCCCTTTCAGGGACCATTTTCAGTCTGAAAGAGTCAGGTCAGCCAGCAGCCTTTTGACTATGAAAAATTTATTTTTCTTTCAAATAAAATGTCACAAACAAGGTATGTGCAGCCTTACCCCAGCCATCTTTGAAAGTGTCTGGGATTATTTATTTTTGCAACCTACAGAAATAAGTAGCCATTAGTAAAACATTGGCTCTTTCATCCAAGGCCTTATCTGCTGCCCAGTTAAGCCAATAAAAGATATCCATTCACTTCAAAGGACATCAGGATCATCCACAGTCAACCAGCCCATGTACTCATCACCCTGATCATTAAATGACAGGAGATGGGCATTGCCATCCTTGCCAGTAAAACTCTAGAGAAAGCGAAGACCTTTCTACCTTTTAAGACAATTCCATTGAATTTCATGGAGGAAGATAGCAAATACAGAATTCTACAGGATGGTAGAAAATGGCCCTCAAAAATATTATTTTCAGCCAAACAAGCATCTCCAGCAATGGCTTATTAAGTTAACAAGTGATACTGGGCAGTTTGCCTGACCCAAACCATGTTTTACCTCTTCACTTTTGTCAGCTCTACAGCTAAAAAAACCCTGATCCATCATAATGTCATTTTTTCCCTGAGTTTTCAGCAGAACAACTCCATGATCTAGTTCATTGCACACTGTGTCAGCACTGCCGTGGACACAGGAAAGACTGGCAGCTGAGGTGGAATGCTGGACAGAGGAAGAAAGTATTTTCAGTCAGGAACACGACTGACTAAGTGGTCAGACAGACTTAGACTGGGTTAAATTGATAGTGAAAGTGCTCCTTGATCCTAATGTTTCCTTTCCCAGCTTTCACAGCCATATTATTCAAGGTTTGGGTCTCTCAGGCACCACAGAACAGTGTAATGAATATGGAAATTAAAGCAGTCTCTAGGGATACACATCTCCACAGCCACTCAACAGAATTTCCAAGTTCATATTCTGATTCCTAATAACAAAGCCTCACAAATTTTCATAAAAGAGAGACTTTTTAATGTCAATAAGACCATAAAGTATTGGGAGTTAAGAAAATAAACTTTGTGATTTAACTGCATCTTTGGTGAAATGCTGATTCTTGCTTTAGTACTTCTCACGCCTCTCTTTACATAGAGCAACTTGTAGCAAGAAATTTAGTCATGATGGTACAGGTTTGCATGGTATCTTAAGACCTAAAATATTCTTTTCCTGAAGGAGAAAGTAGGAGTCAAACCCTCCTCCCCTGCTGCATTGCCCCTCCCCATATCTTGACTTGAGTAATTTGGAGATGTGGGAGTAAAGGCTTTAGCACATCTCACATAAAGCACATGAGATAGAAGTAGCAAATGGTGCCTTGTAAAAACGGCAGGAGATCTCAAATCCTTTGGCAAACAGGATTAGGGCTCTTTGGCAATGCACAGGCAGGTTAAGATAGACCAGAGGCATAAGTCTTACTCCTTCACCAACTGCTGGCTTGCTGTAGACACTCAAACACGTCTTCACTCCCTGACCTGCAATTATAATCTTGTTTTACCCACCTGGAGATGATACACTTCTCTACAAATTATTTTTGGAGCCAGAACACTTTTTAGTGTCTCACCTAATGTCAAATTATGAGACAAGCAAGGAGTGGAATGCAGAAGCTGAGTCCTTAAACAGATAATACTGCTTAATCTACATGCAAAGGGCAAAACCACAAAACAGACTAAATTTACTAATGCAATCCACAGCATCTCGCCCACTCTCTGCAGGGTTCAGAGGAATGAAAGGCTTGGAGCACTTATTTCTTTACATTTAAGACTCTGAAATAGGCCAGTTACAAGTGCAACAAAGAGGACACTTCTGTCAGGATAGAGCTTGTAAAAACAACAGGATAATAACCTGTTCTGTGTCTCTGACAGGTCATTTCACATATGACAGCTGCCGAAAGCTCCTACCAGAAAGAGGGCATAAGCTGTCAAATAATACGGCACAGAAAACAGCAGAAGTTTCCCACTCTATTTCTCTACCAACACACCCCTGTCATCATCTGATGCTGTCAGATCTCTAGGTTGAAGGGATACTCCCTGCAAGCATTTGCTTATGGGCTGCACTGCCCAGGACTGTGAAAAACAGTGCTGGTTAATATCTTTGGAGTATGTTGGGTTTAGAATAGGATGCCAGAAAAATACGAGTGGATCAAGGATCAGGAAAAACATTTCAACACAGCTTCCAGGTGGGAACTCCTGTCAGGACTGCATTGAAAAGAAAACGTTTTGTAATATCCATCCCCATCTCTTCTACAATATCACCAAACTTTTTAGCTGAAAGTTAAAAAGTTAACTGTCTCAAGGGCGACACAACTTTCTCAGGTCACAAATAAATTTAAATGATGGTATAAAACTGTCTGGCATGTTTCCAACAGCCAGGATAGAAGAGAAATGAGAGAGACATGTCCAATATCCAGAGATTCTGCTGGGAGGAAAATCTGCTAGACATGATCAATTAATTCATTGTAATAAAGAGCACTGCAACCTGCTATCAATCATTTTTGTCCTGTGCTTTGTATCACATGGATTTCTAATATATGCACATGTCAGGGAACTGGGAGGAATATTACTCAGTTAGTCTTTCAATTGGCTTTTTTAACTAGAAATCATACTATTATTTGTTAACAAGTCGGGGGTGTGTTAACAACCTGATGACATTTCATTTATGACTCTTGTCTAGGCAGGGCCTCCAAGGTGCACTAAATACAAACAGATGAAAAAGCAGTCACCTTTAACAAGTGTGTGGGCACGTACGCACCTGCCTGTGCATTTCCATACGCACACAGAGCAGCTCACACAAGAATAATTCTGTCATCATTTAATCCACAGACTACATCTCTCCCTGGCTGATAAAATTTGGTGCAGCTCTTCTGCATTGATTTACACCCACGGAGAATCAAGCTTCTTGTTTATCTTTTAACGGGACGACAAAAGGTTGTCAGAGGTAACACACAGGTCTAGGGTGGAGTCTGTTCCATGATATCCCCCCTCAACCATGCAGCCAGAACCACAACTTCTTGTCTCTGCTCTCAAACCCTTCCAGCAATGGCAGCTAATTAGATGCCACAGAATTAACTTTCATCTTCCACCTGTGTGCTGGTGGTGACTAATTGCATTCAGAGAATGAATCAGTATGCAATTCCAAGCACGCCAGTAAATCCCACCACGGACCAGCGTGAGGAGATGCTATAACGAGCCAAACAAGATGATATTAACCTTGTCAGGCCAGGGATGGCAAGGCTGACAGAGCAGGGACTTGATGTCTTTCCCCATGTTGGAATAAAAAAATGCTGTTGGGAAAGAGTTCCTTTCATGACACAACATCTCACTGCAGCTGGGGCACTGGGCAAAAACACTGCTCCCTTCCAGGAGCATGGGCATGTCAGAGCAATGCCCACAGTGCTCTGAAGGAGGCCTGTACCAACCTTCTGCCTTCTCTGGTCACTAACACCCACTGAAACCTTGTAGCTAAATCCATGGATGGATTTCCTCCTGGGATTCAACAAATTTCTCTTATCCCCTCCTTCCCCAGATGCTTTTATGTTGTGCTACATATCACTGAAGTGCTGGTGCTCTGGGAGAAATATTAGCATTAAATATAAATATAGGCATTACAACGAAAGCCATTGGTTCCTTTTTGTTGATTACAAGTCCATTCTCCTTGCCAGTGCTACTCCAGCCTCGTGCTCTCTCCTGCAGCATCTGTCTCTGTGGCACCCCAACAAACATGCACTTACACAAACTTGACTCCAATTAACCTCTACACAGGGATTAAAATCAGCCTGACAAGGGATTTTCAGTAGCAAGAAAACAAGCATCTGAGCTCCTATGATCTGTGGAGCTGGATAGAAAATATCCTGATGGACACTGAGAGGGAAACATGTCATGGGGGAAGTGCAACTGCCCATTCATAGCACCCTGAGTGCTCTAGTGTGTGCTTCGCCTCAGCTACGTGGAGACAAACCTGTGGCTCTGGTAAGATAAAAATCATGCTTCAAGAAAAGCAGATGCTGCTCTGATTCAGAGTGGTTTCCAGCAGACTACACTAACCTGGCCTGAGACAAGAGCTGGGTGGGATACAGGTGCCCCAGAAATACAGGAGGAACAAGATATAGCTCAGAACAAAGCAAAAATGCATTCAGACCTGCATGACAAACCAGGAGCAAACAAAGGCTCTTCCCTTTCCTTTAAGGACTGTGACCTAAAGCTCCAGCTGCAGTAATATTTCCCCACACCTTCCACATAATCACTTTCCCACCTTTTGTTATTTTTGTTTCCTACCCCTATGCAAAACTCCCATGGGAAAAAGTCGCAAAAGACTTGGACAGAGACGCTCTTTAGCAAGCAGAGCAGAAAAAACCTTTTACAACATTTCCTCTCTTGAGAGAGGGAAGAGGGACAACCCTCTTCCCTCTCTCAAGACATCAAAGATGCCAGTGGGAATTTTTTGAGCCTTGTGCTTTTGCCAAGCCAGACCAGCCTCATCTTTCCAGCAAAGAGCAGCTGCCAGACACCCCATCTTTTCCCTGTCCCCTTGGCCACCCCTCAGGGTGGCTGTGTGGGGCAGTCAAGCTTTTTGGATCTGCCTTTGGATCTGCCCCAGGCAGTAACAATAGCTCAGGAAAGCCATTTGCTTCCTCAGTTCCTTTTCAGGTAGCATGGAGCAACGGAGCCAAGTCCCAGCAAACAACAGTTCCATCAGTGGAGGCTCGAAATAGAAACGAGACCTCACTGACTGGCACAACAGAGAGAGCACAGAAAGAGCTGCACGGGCTTGATTGCATGTAGAGCTAAAAGAGGTGTTATATTTGCTCCTGGGGCTGCAGGATTTGCTTATGGCTCCCTCTGAGTTTATCAGTGTTTTTGTTGCATAAGGAAGTAAATAATAGGGAATTTACAGAAGGAAGGCTCAGGATCACTGCACTTCTCCACAACAGATTCACAGTCACTCTCCACGTCTTTGCCATGCAGATGGGGAGGGAGTTGCAGCTAACGACCTAACACTAAAATATACAGGAATCAACCCAAAAGCACCAAAGGCAAAATTCAAAGCAAGTTTGAAATGATAAGAAGAGAATAAACCTACACCTCTCCCCAAAGCTGGAGCATCACCTGAGGTCTGGGTATGAGGGAAGATCACAGTCCCTGCTCTAGTCAGTCTCCATAAAGCAAAAGTTTTTTCAGCATGCTGTAAGTTCAGCACAGGAGCTCTGGACCAGCTCAGAACACACACACTGACATTCACCAAGCTTTCTGCAAACTCATGTCCAAAGCAGCATCTGTCTGCAGTGGTTTGTATTCCCACCCTAACTGGAAACTTTGAAATTCTGAGGTAGTGATGACACCCACTGAAATGTGAGAAAGGGTGAGAAGAGTCCTGATGTCCATACCTGCTCTGTACTGCTCTTCTCAGCTCTAGAGCTAAGATCTGAAATCAGGGTCTATAAAAAATCCTCTAATTCAGTATTTAGCTTACATCTGCTTCCTTACCACACAGAACACTGAAGCACAGCTTGGGTCATCTTTATCCTCAGAGAATCTTCCTGTCACAGAATCACAGACTGGTTTGGATTGGAAGTGACCTTAAACACCATCTAGTTCCAACCTCCCTGACATGGGCAGGGATGCCACACACTAGACCATGTTGATCAAAGCCCCATCCAACCAGGCCTTGAACACTCCCAGGGAAGACAAGTGTTGTTATCCCAAATTTAATTCTGCACAAGAGCTCAGAACCAGGACATTTAGGTCCATATTTGTAAAAGGTACCTAAGAGCTTTGCTCCTATCCAGGCACCTATTACTACAGCAGCTGGGCTCTTGCCTACTTGGAGTCATGACCCAAGTGCTATGAAACCAGGATCAAAGAAAATCAAAGAAAATCAAATGCAAGTTTCTTGAGGGTTAAAAGACACTCCTTAAGAGCTTCTAAATCTGCAGGGTTGATCCTTCCTAAGGGACTGGTGGAAGGGAGCTGATTTCACTGTGGGAGGAAATCTTGCAGCAGCCCTCGCCATGGTAATCCCAACCAGCACCTCTGCAGAGCCTCAAAAAGCAGCAAAATGGAAACATTTAGCCCCATTTTTGTCATTCTGCAAAGCTTTCTTGTTTTCTTGCTGAGGAAAGCTCATGACATAAAATCAGGGTGGTGTAGGGCTCTCCAGCCAATTAGGCAGGTAGTGCTGCTCAACGTGCCTTTATTGAGCAAACAGGCTTCCCCTTCTGAAGGCAGTGGGTGCTTTTCACAGGCACTTGGCATGTGAGCTGCTACTCCAGGCCACCAACACTATCCATCTTGTGTCAGGCAGCCCGACAGAGCCAGCACAAGGTTAACCTAGTCAAGATACAAAAAATAAATAAATAAATAAATAAAGATACATTGGAAGGCAGCATGCATATCAAGCAGCTGATTTCCAAATCCTGTTAACTGCATTTCTCAGGCTAACACTGTCATGGGTTCCCACAGCATCCTCCCATACTGCCAACCACAGTGGGCTTTGTAAGCTCTGAAGTTTTAAGCAAGACTCAGGGTTCGAGGAGGGACAAGTGGAAATCAGTACATGTCATATGGGCATGACACGCTTGTAACTTGAACTGGGCAACCAAATACATTCTTAATTGGCCCTGAAAATCAGAATTAAGCACAGCCACAATGTGATTACATTTCCACTTTTCTCCACAAACTGTTTCTATTTCAACAGTATCAAATCTGCCCTGAGTTGGAAGTTTGATGTCCTCATTTAAACAAATTTAAATGTCTTTTTTCACTGTCAAAGGAAAGAGGTAGGGCCCAAAAAATATGGTACATGCCATCTCAGAGGAGTCCCTGCCTCCTGAGGCTCTTTAACATGAAACCATTTAGGATGTCAAGTCATTCACTCTGAAGGCTGGAAGGAGAGAGGGCAGAAGGGAGGAGTGTTTGAGTTGAGGGGTTTTCTCAGTTGAAAAGCAAAGGATATTTCATTCTGAAATATCCATGCAATAGGAGATGACTTGCTTTCCAGCTAAAATTGCACTTGTCAAAATGCATTAAAAAACATTCCTTTTAATCTGGAAGACTTCAAATCCCACCCAGCACAATTGCTCCTAAGAAAAAAGAAAATAAAAATAACAAAACCAACCAAGCAAACATTTCCCCTCATTTAAAATGCAGCAAACTTCAAATTGTGTCAGGACTCAGAATAGAACAACATTGCAACCCACATGGCAGTTCCATTTCCACGTGAGCTGGAGAAAACCCAGCCAAAGCTTTATGGAGATGGAGACACTATCAGCACTAATTCATCCTAACACCCAATGCAGAGATAACCTCAATCAACATGACTTAAGGGTCTCCTGCAGCACTCAGGGAGACTCCAGGGATGGAACAGCCCTGACAAAGTCACTCCATGCCTTCCCAGCTTATTGCTTTCCACGTGCCTTTCTCTGTGAAATGTCCTACGATATTTATTCACAACCTTTCACACACCAGGCAACTGTTTGCCTAATGCCATAATTCAATGTTCGTAATGAAACATTGTAATTATTCTGCTCATCTCGAGTACAGCAAATCAATATACAACTATGCACCGTCAGGCACAAACATAAGAGAAATAATTATTAATCCTCCACCTCTGGCTGAGTATTTTGCACATATATGGGCAAGCACAGAACTGAAAGCAATAAATCTCAATTACAGATTTTCATAGAATCATAGAATCAACTGGGTTGGAAAAGACCTCCGAGACCATCAAGTCCAACCCTTGATCTGACACCACCGTGGTTACCAGACCATGGCGCTCAGTGCCACATCCAGTCTCATCTTAAAAACCTCCAGGGACAGAGAATCCACCACTTCCCTGGGCAGCCCATTCCAATGTCTGATTACTCTCTCTGTAAAAAATTTTTTCCTAATATCCAACCTAAACCTCCCCTGGCAGAGCTTAAGACCGTGCTCTCTTGTCTTCTTGCTGGTTGCCTGGGAGAAGAGAGCGATGCCCACCTGGCTACAACCTCCTCTCAGGTAGTTGTAGACAGTGATGAGGTCACCCCTGAGCCTCCTCCTCTCCAGGCTAAACAACCCCAGCTCCCTCAGTCTCTCCTCATAGGACTTGTGCTTGAGTCCCTTCACCAGCCTCGTTGCTCTTCTCTGGACCTGCTCCAGCAGCTTAATGTCCTTCCTGAACTGAGGGGCCCAGAACTAGACACACTTTCTACCCAGCTGAAACCTCAGGCAGCACTGGAAAATCCAACACAAGAGATAACCAATTCAGCAACACCTTCTGGGGCTTTCCTGCAGGAAATCACCTGGGGGTTCTGCTAGAAACCCCCAGTGAAGAATACCAGGGGTTTCCTGCAGAAGAAATAGCTTTCCATCCATGGGATCCACAAAGAGAAGGAATAAAGTGCTAAATCAAATCCTCAATGAGCAACCCTAGACTACCTAATTCACAATTGCCTCTGTGTCAGTCTCTTACAAAGATCTGTGACCATTTGAAGCTGTTTTACTTCTGAAAGCTGTCATCTCCAGCCTCTACAAAAGCTTTCCTATTTAAAGGCTGAAACATATTTTTAAACATACAGAAACACAGGGGGTAAGAAAAAGTCACGTCTTCAGATTATCTCAATAGGAATGAGGTTGCTTCCCTTTCCAGAAGACTCATTCACTCTTCTCTGTTGTTCTTTTCTATGAGACATGCTCGAGTGAAGCAAACTGCTACAGCCAAGTTTCATATCCCAGCAAAACTGTTGTCTCTGATGGAAAACCCTGAGAAGCAGTGAGCCACAGCTGCTCTGTCAGGAGCCATTACAATGAAGGATTACCAGCACAAGCCATCTGCCCAAAATTGGGGCTTTGCTTGGCTTTTTCTTTTTTTTTTTTTTTTTTTACTGTATGACGCTGCGGTAAGTCAGGACAAGATTAAACCCAGGAGTGACCAATCCCCTTGGGGCTGAGTCGCCTCTGGAGCACCACTATACCCACTACATCAGGTAGGGAGGATAAAGTAAAAAAACACCCTGACCTGGTGATTTATGAACGATGATTCAGCGCAGTACAAACTGAGCAGCCGCTGCGTCCTCGTTAGAAACATAAACAGTGTCACACCAAAAGGAGGCCTAAATCAATAGGCACGGTTCGGGCTGCATTAATTCCAAAACCCCTTCTCTGTGCAAATACATTACAGTGATTCACAGAGACAGCCTCAAAGAAATAAGTGCCTCTGCGCTATTACGCAGCAAAATGTTGGGTGCTTGGGAGTCATCTGGGTAGACAAATGAGAGCATTAGTGATTTAATTGACCCTTACGGATAAAAATTCATATGAGGAATGGCAGGACTGTCAGCAAGCAGCAGCCTGTGAAGCAGCCAAGCCAGAGGAGAGAAGAGCTCCAAGATATTTTCCCCATGCTGGCAGAGCAACACAGCAGTTTGCTTGGTGTGAAAGCCGTGGTCAGGGAGCAGAGCTGTTGAGGGATGCAGATGGGTTCAGGCCTAGGAAGGCATGAGTATCCCCTGGGAATGGCCCAGTTCTGTCCATGGCAAGGGCCACGTCCTCCTTGTGGAGACCACAGGAACATATGACAGCAGTGGTGGGTGATGGATGCCCTGTAGAGTGGTTTGTTTTTGGGTTTAAAACTGGGAAGCACTTTAAGGTAGCCAGTGAAGAGGCACCTGACAGGGCAAATCACAGAGGTGCAACTAAAACCCAGCCTCTCGTGAGTCTGGGAGGTGCCTCACCAAACCTTACCACTGCAATGGAGTGAGCCTCCCACTCACAGAAAGGACAGAGAAAATGCTGTTCACTGCCTGAGAGGGGTGATAAATGGACACTGGAGGATAATGGTGCACATCCTGACACCTTTTGTTTTCCAACCAGTACGATACAGACAGACAGAAAATTCCCATCCTCATTGTCCCTTGCCCACAAGCAACTTATAAGCATCAGGGTTTGGTCCTGGCTGCAGCCCAGGGCTGCCAGGAGCCACACATCAGCACACCAGCTCTCACCATAAGCAATCCCAAGTGGAGAAACACTCTGAAGACAGACATGAGTGTAGCTGGACCATTAAACACCATTTTCACATCCTGCACATAGAGTAAGTCTCCATATTTTTTAAATGGTAATGATGTAGCTGACTAGCAGCTGTTTGCATGGGGCCATTGACTTACAAAGTCAGTGTGGTTTTTAAAGAAGCAAAAATGATGAGGGTGATGCTACCAGGCACATAACAAAGTTCTAGATACGTTTTTCTTATACAACCACACGCAACCCAGATCCTAAGCAGTACCATGTTAGATGATGGTAGGAAAAAGCAGAAAGCAGCTTTTTGGACTTTGCCCATGGGAAACTCATTGCCAAGCAAGGTCCCACCTTCGAGTTTGTGGTGAAAAACCTGCAGCCTGCAAGGCACAGCTGACCACCCACATGATTTAGAACATTTCCCCTCAGAAATACTTCACCCACCTGGGTCCTGGGTAGTAATAGATCTCCCACAATGGTAAATCACCTAAAGACAGCCTGTGAAGTGCAGAACATTAACTAGCAGCTGAAGACCTAAATCTCTGCTGCTGTTTGGCAACAAACAGAGAGCAACATGCTTGGCAAAGCCAGGCTTAACTGATATCACAGGCTGAGCCCCAGTGTAAAGGGTAGGATGGTTTGGGGGCTTGGAGACAGATACACCCCCATCAGGGGCAGGGAACATGACTTGTCGGGCTGTATGCAGAGTTGAAAAGGAAGATGTTGCCCACAGAGCTGTATTTCAGGTCACAGAGGACTGTAGGACTATACAGGCTCTAGGAGAAGGATGCTTGCACAGCTGTGGTGTTCGCAGTGTAATTACTTGTGTCTGGAGCTCATGGATTTAATACAAACCAAGTTGGGTGGCTTGGAGAGGAAAATTTCTGATATAATTCAGCAATCATAAAAGCACAAAGGTTTTCTAGTACTCACATGCAAGTAAAGTTTGTACTTTTACCTAAAAGGATCTCACATATAATTATTTCTGTTACAAATGGCCTCATTATTCAATACTGCAATTCACATAACCACAATCCTTTCATCCCAAGGGGAAAAAAAAGTGGTCTTTTATAAGAGTGTTCAGTCACAGGCTCGCCTTAAAGTCACGATGAATCAGAGTGAATTTATGAAAATTAATATGAACCTAACAGCTAAAAAACTATTTTTCATGAGCAGAATTTATGTAGAAAAAAAAAAAGGAGCCATGGACTTATTGGGATCTCAAACCCTGATAAAATTCAGGGAATGCATAATAGTTCTTAACCCCCAGAGCTCAGGTTGGAGGGTAGATGCAGGAAGATGGGGCAGGGGAGGGAGTCTGTGCTCCCTCTATGAGAGAGAGAAACAAATTGGTAGCAAATAAACAATTTACTTTTCCAAAGTTAAGACAGAGATAAGTCTAAGTTAAGACTATGATAAATGAAGAAAATGTCAAAGAGAGCAGCTTTGGTGTATCTCCCTTAGGTGAATAACGTACTTTTCTCAGCAAATGCCATGAGTTTCTAGAGAAAACTCTCCTTGATTTAGACCAAGCTCTCATGAATACCCACACATGTGAGAGAGAAAAGGCTTGTCTTAGAAAGGATTAACTCCTCAGGCCAAGCAAGCTTTAACACATGACTAAGGATTCTCTGAAGATTTATGTAGCCAGGAAAGGGGAAATAATTTTTTTAAAAAAAAAGAAAAACAACTGGCTTTTGAAGGCCAATAGGCACCATAGCTGAATTAGGTTGCCTAATGCTTGGTTAAGATCTGTACCCTCAGGCAATCATTCTCTATTAAAGAGATTATATTCAGCACAAACACAGCACATTTATAAGCTTAAAGCTAAGAGGCTACACATGAAATGACAGAAAATAAATTGTTCTGGGAATAGGAGCAGGAGAAAATCTAGAGGAAAAAATAACCATTTTTAAACTTAGGAAAGGAAACATTTAGTATTTGCTAGAGACAATGATCACCCCTCAAAGAACATCTTCTTACTCCATTAATACATCCAGGATATACAGATTTTCTCCTCTCTTTCTACCAAAGCAGGGAATACAATGATGGCAGGTCTCAGGAAGGTGTTCTCCCACGACCACAGGATCCCAAAAAGCTCCTGTTGCTCCTGAAATGCTCCAGACCACAGCAGGGCAAATTTCTTGTCCAGAAGGACCTCATCTGGCCTTACACCATGGCAGAAGCTCTGGCTCAGAAAGGTCAGTACTTACAGACAGGAACTGACTTGGAGTTTCTGGTTGAAAAATTGTTCTTTGGAAAAGCATCAATTTCCTGAGAGATTTTGTGGGAAGCGACCACATTATTGTAAACTTTTCAAACTGAACCATTTTAGAAAATCCTTGTTGCCCTCATGTTCTCATTAGTCATTTTATATATATAGATTATCCATTTTTTCACTCAAATGGTACAGAATACTTTAACCTGCAAGTAGACAAACTCAACATTTAACCTGCAGTCTTTTTCAGATTTCTTTGTCACTTTTTTAGTTAAAAATGAAGCTTGGATTCCATATCGAACTGGAATATATTTCTTCTGAGCTTTTGCTGAGCAGGGAAACAGCTGGTTCCAGAAAAGTTCAGCTTTTAACTGACTCGGAAAAGGGCCACCATTCAAATCCACTAAATCAGTAACTGTCTTTCCACCAATTTCAAGGAGGCCAATCCCCAAAAAAAAAAAATTCTCCCCCAGGACCAAACCACACAATACACCAAACTCTTCTTCACTTCCACACTGTAATAAATCTGCACCCTTTAAAGAATGAAATTCTGAAGGGGCGCCTGGGATTTGATCCACAAAGTCCTCCTGCGGCTGGGGATTTGGCACTCCCATCAATTACCAAGAAAGAAATTGTAATATGATCTGTCAACAGAAAAACTGTTTGATAAAACATGTGTTATTTGTTTCTCAAGTGGCTGGAAGAGTCCTCTGCTTTGCTGGAGAAGCAGCTCACACTTTGCTATTTTCTGTCTGACTGCATTTGCCACATTTCTGAAGTCCTAAGTAAGGCAAATTGAGCAGAGCGAAGCTGACAGCTTTGTGAACCAATAAATCTAGTGTGGACAAAGAAATTAAAAGAGAAAAGGGAAAATCTCTTTTTAAAAGGAAAGCTCTCCACACAGAGAGAAATATTTTAAAAGTAGGTCTGAAAAGGACAAACCACCCAGCTGAAATCTCAGCTGGGCTTTCCAGAGAGTTGGAGTCACAGAGAAAACAGAGCAGATTGCCCTGAAAAGTGGTGGTCTTTGTCTGCTGATGCAGAAATTGATAATCAATAGCCACCTGTATCTGTCACTTTGGTGATCTGCATCCCAGAAACCTGGGGTGGAGATGGCATCCCACCACTGGAGGGGCTCACACCACGTGCCCAGCCACCTGCCATGAGGATGTCACTCCTTACAAGCCCCTTGGCTGGCATATATTGCTGTTAATGTCAGCAGTAGTTTATGTGAACATATGGGGATCAAGATGTAGCTGCAACAACCATCAGGTATAAAGTGACAAGTATGAGGAGGGTTGTCCAAACATTTATAGCAACACTTCAGAACAAGCCTCACAGGGAACTGTGCAAAAACTGGTGCAAAACGGAAAGGACTGGACACTCTGTGTGATGTTCAGTGTGCCCTGCACTCACCAAGAAACCAGAAGTCCTGCCAAGCCCCTGCCTGCTTTCCTTCCTCGTGCCCACTGAGCAAATGTGTATCACTGTGGCATTAGTAAGGGACAAGAGGAATATGAGCCCCGGGAGATCAGCATTATGGTGTCTAGGACAGGGATGTCCACACCTGGAGGGCAAAAGAAAAGGGACCAGTGAGACACAGCTCTCCTCACCTTCCCCCAGAAGAACCAGCCCCAAGGGGAACACACAACTGAAGCAAGAGGAGGGGAGAAATCTCCATTGCCATTCACCATTTCCAAAATGCCCTGGTGAAAAGGTTTCATAACAACGTGATCTTTATTGATGTCACTGTGTTTTCATGCTCAAAATCATAAAAGTCTTCAGGTCTATTGTCCAACCTTACTCCTTTGTTTAGCTATGTGTGTAGTCATACACAGCATGACTAGACATCAAAGACAGACTGAAGATGAGGTTTAATATAGACTGAAACTGCTTATACATCCTTGTAACTTTGCTGTATTTTAGTCTTACAGCACCTTATGACACTGTTGCAAAGCCAGCTATAAAAAGAGTAGCTCTGTGTTTTCATTGTGAAGAAACTAAAACACAGCTCAGAAATGAGAGCCCCAGTTGTAAGTGAGAGATGGATGGAGAGAAGGGCATGGAGCAGTTCAAGAAACGCCTGAATTCAGAGGAAAACCTTCCCCAGCCTTCAGCATGCTTGGAATCCATCCTCCTTCAGTAGAAGCTGAGGGAGATTTGCATTTCAGACTTTTTAAAAATAAAAACTCAAAAATATTTGCTTCAGAGCTCAAAACTGTCCTAGGGTTCAGCTGAGGAGAGAAGCTTTCTCATCCCGTATTGACTTCAAGGACAACTTCAATGCATTTTAGGATTGCCACACTGCAATTTGCAAATATCTATGAATTTCCAGACTCCTACTCCAACTTGGCTTCACTGACAGTTTCTTATCAGTTTCCTGTTAGTACTAAGAGTTTCCTTCCTTGAATTTCCCTAATGCGATTTCTTTTTAACTCCAAAGGAAGATTCAATAATCAAATGATAATTACATTCCTTTAGCTTGACTTTAATAAAGTCTTGTAAAAGTTAGAGAGAAAATTATAAATTCAGTACAGTTCCCAACTTGTATTATGTCAGACTCGAGATCCTATTTAGACTGGTGAAAAGTGTTGTCTAAACCAAGAGTCAATTGTTTACTGAAATCAAGGGTATTTATATATAGCACATTTGTACATTAAAAAGAAGTCAATGCTCTGTGAATGTAATGCTCCAAGAAAGCATTGAGAGATTCCAATGTATTTCATAGGTTCAATATAAATATGAAGGTTTCACCCCACATCTAAAAACTTCTTTTTGTTTAAATCTTTCTGATTATCACCAAGTTATCCTTCAGCATAACAGAATTGGCTGCCAATATTTGTCTTTATCTTTGTTGCCTGTGTTCTCTTTCCTTAAACAAACTACTTGCTCTATTTTGATAACTCTTATCTACAACAACGCTCTGTAAAATGACCCCTCGTGCATTTACATCCAACTTCACAGAACTGAATTTCTGCTCCAGTGAGAAAGCCGTAAAAAATGTCAAATTGCAAAGATTTCTATAGCTCTCTTGATTAAAAGACATTTCTTTGGTCCAAAGTCACCCTGCTTCTTTACTGAAGCTACAACTTATCACAGTGCTTTTTTCCTAGAACATGCATTCTTCAAAGGAAACTACCAAGTCAAACGTAGTACCAAAATGTAATTTCATTTGCACCGTTGAAGTAAATGGAATTTCTTTACAGCTTGATTCAGTGGCACATTTCAAAGAAAAGGGGGGAGGGAATATCATAGACTTATGAATAGCAAAAATCTTCCTCAGCTTCCTTCAGGATTGATTCTCAAGGTTAATTGGTCTTTTATGTACAGATGACTTGTAGGAGCTGACTCTTTATCTCTGTAAAGTTCAGTTCATAAAATCATTTCTAAACCTGCCTGTGCAATATCAGGGAAGGAAGCACAGGGCTGGTAGGGAAAGGAGATAAATGAAAGGATTATAAGGAGAAGGAAGGAAAAAAACTAAGATGGAGGCACAAGGCAAGGTCAGTGGTGCCAAATAGGAGGTAGGGGGTTGTTTTAACTCTAAGGGATACATTACAAATATGTTTGTTGTGTGCATGTTATACATTCACAGAGTAAACTAGGTAAATGCAGATAATATTGCAGCATGATTACATCAGTCAGTGAAGCATACCACATTCAGGCCTGTTTTCATCTTACAATACAGAACATTAAGCTTTTTTTTCTCTAACAGGTTTTTTTTTCGGCGGTGGGGTTTTTTCGGCTTTTTTCACTTTTTCTGGGCAGTGGACAAAGGCAGCAGGTAGAACAGTCTCATCAGCTGCAAAACACAACATCCTCACAGACACTAGGCTGCATTTTCCTGATTAATTTAATGATCCTGAAACCTAAACACTGCCTATAATTGGCCCTTCATCTCCACTGCTGTGAGAGGCAGGCTCATTAAAGTGTCTCTGGCTTCAGACACTGCCGGGAGCCGTGTGTCAGGAGGGGACAAAGCTTTCAGCCCTCAAGCAGCCTTAGCAACACGGGGTGCCATCAGAGGTGGACCTAAATGATGCACTCTTCCTGCCAGCCACAGCAGGCTGCCTGCTCCCTGGATCATACAGGTGCTCACACAGGTGCTTTGATAAGGCGACGTGAAAAAGAGCCAGAAGCTGTGTCAAGATTGTTTTGATAATTGCCTATGCAGGTAACCTGTGTTTGCAAGGGTTTTTTAAAGCCAGTTCCATCAGCACTGTTCCTCAGGATGCTCGTATTTGATTTAGAAAGTCTGAATCCACCTCAGTTTCCCAGGAAAATATTTTTATATCACACCTTTGCTCCCCAGGGAAAAAGAAGCCCCTTGGAAAGCCTCCACTGTTGCCTCTGCAGGATGCAGAGACAGACCCAGGAATCCAGGAGCCAGGCCCAGTCACCTCAGTCATCTCAAATCAGTCACCCTGATAGCAGTGAGATGCCCTCATCTCGTCCTGTTGGTATTCCAGACTGCTCAGCTTCAACTCGGCGCTCAGGGCGCCATAAACAGCAGAACGAAGCTGAAGTCTCATTTTCTCTCTCCATTACAACCACTTACAATCTATTTGAATTTGAATTGAATTTTTGAATGTAATTTGAGCTGAGTTGGAATCAAATTTGAATTTTAATTGAATTTTTCCATAAGCTGTTTATTTACACCCTTCATCAGTGGTATCTTCTATTATTTCCTCAGGAAAAGCCACCACGAGACAGACTATCACTTTTTGTCACAAAACTGATCTTTTTCACTACATTGAATATCATCTGTTTTGTGACACCCTTTATCCCTGTATCTCTTTAGACATTGTTTTTTTCCAGGTTTCTGCTTTCCACTGAATATGTTTTTTAGATTATTTCATTGCACATATTTGAACTATTCACTGGAAGTAATTTTTACTCCCTTCTCTAAGAAGTCGTTAAAAAGTAATTTTTTAATTATTGCTAGATATTAGCTACCATGCAGGCACTGAGCCATTTGGGAGATCATCCCCACCTGCAGTTACACACTAGAGCACTCCAGCATGTGTTCACATTTCTGTACCACTCATTTAAACCCAAAATACACAGTATTCTCGCATCCAGTCCTAGAACTTAGCATGTATCTGTAGAGGGTTGACGGATCAGAGACCAGGACCTATATGCTCTCTTATCAGTTGCATGTCTTGATATGTGTTGGCTCATTTAGAAGAGGGATGCAACTTTTAAATTATCAAACATGCACGTAGACAAAACACTGTTGAAGTGCCCAGGAACAGTCTTTAAAAGAAATGTAAGAAAGAACAGGATTTCCATTGCAAATTTGGCCAGATTTGGCTCAGTCTCCTGCTGAGCAAAGCACTACAAGTCTGCTGCTAAGACACATTGAATCAGTTCACCACATATGGCCAAGCCTTTCTCTTGCATAGAAACAAGGAAATGCTTCATGTCATTTTTTTTTGTGTACACCTCAAATACTAAAGAAAAATAAACCAAACACTGAGGATGTAAAAATAATTTATTGGATGCTCTGTCACTAAGTTGCACATTTAGCAATCAAATATCTCCATGCCATGAATTATTTCTTTTTCCTCAGTGTTTCCTATACCTACCAGTTTAGTAACATCTACACAGTTTCTGAGAATAGTTAAAACTTGCCCTTATCAAAGGAAATTCTAAATAAAAATGCTTTTTGCTCTGTGAACTGCTATGAATCTCTGCCTGGACAGGTCATTGCTTTGTTTATAGTTCCTCAGCCACTTATCAATCCCTGTGATAGGATTCAAAGCACAGGCTGAATTTGGTTTATGAGGGGTTTTCAATGCAATACAACAGCAAGTGCTCTATCACAGGACACATAAATAATGTGAACTATAGTCACCTTCATCTACTGATTTGTCTTTATCAGAAAAAGCAATGAAATTTGACATCATTTGTTCCAGTGAAATCCATGATTTTGCTATTTACGAGGTAATGGTTTTCTCCCCTCTATTTTTTTGTTACACTGTTTCAATCAAGTTTATGGGCCAGTGATAGCCAAGGCTGTCTTTTTGGGAAAAACAGTAAGCATTATTTTTTTTACATTTTTCAGAATTTTCCATTACTCTCTATCATACCAAACTCTTCATATACATTAATTGAACGTTTGTTCTCCAGATTTAAATCATCCTTCCAATTATTGCAAAAGCTCTTGCTGCTTTCTAATTATTTTCCATAAAAGGTATTTCATGGGTGAGTATACTTTCATCATAAAACACAGAAGACATTATCAGTAATGGAGTTAATGTAAAGCAAACATTACTCTTTCTTCTCTAGGAGCCTAAAAGCTCTCTCCATTTCTTTGATATGTTTTGGTCAACATCACCTTTTTTATATAATATATAATTTCTCATTTTTGTTTGCTATTTTTCCTCCATTAGTCAGAGGTGTTGTCATCTGGTTGTTTACCTGTCTCACAGCAGAGAATTTATCCCACCATTTTGATAATCCCATCACTTTCATTATGACCAGCATGATTAGTGGATCAGGTTCTGCAGTCTAGTTCTGCTCCGGTCAATCTTTTTTATCTTTCTTTTTTTTTTTTTTTAAGAAGAAGAATTTCCAAGTCTTCTTGCATACCCAGCTCATAGGGAAGCAGACTTTTGGTGCTATCAGCTGCATGTTGCCACATCCCCTATCAAAAGTTCCTTGAATTCGATTACCAGATAAACCCCACTAAATTATAAAAGCAGCACCACTCAGGCTGCAAACTCTATTCCAGCCATTCCCACCCTATAGTGCACCATGTAAAATGCATTGCAACTTGAAGAAAATTCTCATGCAGCTGCCTGGGAAAATTTGGAAACATCAATATTACTTGAACTTGAGTGGCTAACCTGGCCTATCAAATCCATCAAAGTCCTCATCACTGGCTTACAAGTGGATACAGCAGAGATTGTTACTTATGGCAAGAATGTTCATAGCTTCTAGGCTACTGGACACTCTTTCTGCTGACCTAATCCAAGTAAAAATACAGTGAGAATGTTTGAAGGAAACAATTTCTTGAGTGAAGTTTCCTAAAATGATGAAACTACAGAGGAGGGATGATTGCCCACAACATCATCTATTCGTTAAGTCTGAATCTGTGGCTTCCCCTTAGAAGCAGCATTTTCCCTTTAGCACCACGCGCTTCATTAAGGCTGTACAGAGCCAGACGTTATGACTAATGGCCTCTACTCCAGCAAGTCATTCCACTGACTCCAGACAAATTACCCATGTGAGCCAGAGTTGCCAAAAAACACCATTTGTCATCAACTGATGCTTTCAAACATATTAATCTTCCTACAGCTGCTCCTTTTTAAAAATGGTAGGAAGATTTAATGCTGGTGAAAAACTGGGTTATCCAGCACAGTCTGACAACCCAAAGGTTCTGGACTCCCCACTGGCCATGTAAAAGAGTGGGAAGCCATTGTGGAAAGGTCTGTCAATAGCACAGTGGGTCTGAGGGTGCCCAGGTTAATATGAATGGGCAGATCTTTCCCTAAGTGTTCTGGTCCCCAGGTGACATTTAACACTAAATGTCAGCGCTCTGCTCCAGTACTTCTGTCCTGGAACTGAAGATACACCATCTGCAGCATCTGCCCTCCCAGAGCCATGCTGCCTGGAGATAGGGAATGGAAAATATCCCAAAAAAACAGGTGCCTTTTCCATGAATTCAAGAGTGTTTTTGTTCAGGTAAGTAAGGACCGGCAGAACTAATCCTTACCCCCTCTGTACTTTTCTCCTCAACTCCTCCTACTAGACAGCCTTTGCATGCTGCAAAAGAAGACACAGGGGGAACATGTTCACCCCCAAAGCCATTCAGAAATTGAATTTGATGTTGAGAATTTAATTACAGATAGCAATTGATGCAGCTGAGAACTGAGAAGTGACCAAATGTGAAAGTGCAAAGCATAGGCGTGCTACAGCAGTGCATCCCATCCTACACATTACATTTCACTTTATAACATACAGGGATGATATTACACCACATAAAAAGAATGTGCTTTAATTAACAATGAATGACTGCTTAGGCTGACAAAATATAATGGGTATTTTAATCAAATTTTATCATCTCCTCCAAAGCATTTTTTCTACAAAGCTCAGTGCACTATGTTAGCTTAAACATGATATTCACTGATTAAAATGTATTAACATTTTCCAAGCACACATTATCCTTTACGTACAAGAGCCATTTCTACTCCCAGAAAAGATCATTTTACCTTGACATTTCTAATTAAAAGAAAAACATTGCTCACATATAAATAATAAATGAGAGTGCAGATGCTCTTATCTGGATGGCAGAAGGGAATAGGGAATTACTCATGAGTATGTATCCAAATGAAACTATTAGACCTGTCCATAACATGCACATCTGGGTACTGTAACACCTAGAGTCACTGATTCATTTTCCACCCACATTTCTCCAATATTCCATCTAATTAATTGCATGATTTTCTTTTTCTTACTGAGGAGTCTTGTGATGACTAGTACAATGAAAATGTACATATAAGGATGAATTCTATAACTGGTTTTGGTGGTCATTTTAAGCTGGATATTAATTGCATGGTTTTCCCTGAAGATGAAAAGCTGCTATAAATAATTGCAATCAGAGATTACCATCATTTCACCAGCTTGATTACTCAAAATGGTATAGAAGAGTGAGTCAGGACTGCGACTCTGCATTAAATACCCAGGAGGACTGAAGATAACTGGTTTATATGCATCCTAAGTTTCACTCTCCTGGATATTTCACAACACAGACTTTAGGCTTTGGCTTTGCATTAGGAAAAGTCACGTTCAGTAGTGTTTAGAGCAAATACTGGGAATAAAACTTACAGCTTCTGATCCTCCTTTTGCCACCAGCTTGAGCTGTTATGCGGCTTTGAGAGTACCACTGGGCCACCCACTTAAATCTCTGCATCTCTAATACCTTAAAAGCACAGTCTGATAAAGCACTTTTCCACAAGACACAGATATGACAAGATATGAGCATACGTGCACACATAGGCTTCTCAATGTCCCACAATACCAGTAATTAAGGGCTGCAGCACACATTGCAGCACATGTGTGATGCAATGTGGAAAACTTGGAAGGGAGGCACCATTATTTATAGGCTGCTTAACTTCCAGGCAGTAAAGCAGGTTTCATCCCCATCCACCACCCCACACAGTCAGAGAAGACAAATAACTGCAAAACCTAAATAAAAAGGTTTATTTAGGTGCCATGCACCTAAATAAAATATTCAGATTCAGATTCCAACTCTCCTGACTGCATTGGGAGCTTGGTTTCCCCTGGACATCCAATGGTCTGAATTGGCCCTGCTGCTCTCGGAATCATGACAACAGTTCATGTGCCCACCATGGCTGCAGCCGCCAGCCCACAGCAAGTCAGCTCCCACTCCCATGGATGAACACCTTCCCAACAGCAACAGAGGGAGCTGGAGCAAACCAGAAAACAGCACAGTGTGCTTCTCGTGGAAAATTAACTTTCCTTGGTCTGAAGAAATGTTGCTTGTAAAACAATGACACTATTTAACACCATTTCATTCAGTCTTACTGATTGGAAAGTTGTTAAGGCAGCAATTTAGGCTTAGTCACAAAAGGGCATAATTAAAACTTCACTGTGGATTCACCTAAATATTCAAAGCACTTCTCATCTGAATGCTCATTGTTGTTTTGGATTATGGAGTCCAGCACTTCTATCAGTAATTTCACCTCCCTCTTAATTTACTCGGACAGGGTCAGCATTTATATCCGACTCTGTGTAAGTCCTTTCCCTCCTCATAGGCCTTGTCAGCATGGGGGAGGGGAGGCAACACTGATGCATCCTCATATCTCCTCAAAATAATTAGCTCAAAAACCTGGAGATTGATTCAAAAGGCAACATCCAATAATGCAGAGAGAATGAACCATCATTAAGTCACCAGTTTCAGTAGCACATCATTTAATCCTAAAGGCAAAATAACAACAAACAAGGAAACCATTTCCTCTATCATTTTATTTTATTACTTCTCCAGCAACAGAGAACAGGACCAGATTTTACCACTGCTAACTAACTCTGTTACTCTGGGAATAAAAGGCAAACACTGTGCTACCCTGCGTAGGAGGCTGAGAAACTGAGATGTCAATTTTTCTCTTTTGTAGAATTAGAGAAGGAAATTACATTAGGCCATAACATTGAGTGAAAATAACAGCTTTGACACTAAAATTGCCCAAAGGCAGGAAAATGCTGTCCAATTCTAGAGGTGAAACATTTGAAATAAAACAGATTATAATAATTAGAGACAAAGACCTCAAGACTGTCAACATATCTTGAAAGCACAGTTAATTAATCCCCTAAAGGGGACGTGAGGGGTATAAAGTTACTACCTATCCCTTAGCTCAGGGAACATTAGGGTTGTTTTATGATAGATATGCCAAGAGAAGGCTCTGAGGAGACCTTGTAGCACCTTCCACTACCTAAAGGGGATCTACAAGTGAGGGGCTTTTCACAAAGGCATGTAATGACAGCATAAGGGGGCAATGGCTTTAAACTGAAAGAGGGCAGATTTAGGTTAGATATTAGGAAGAAACTCTTTACTGTGAATGTGGTGAGACACTGGAACAGTTTGCCCAGAGAAACTGATAGAAGTACTTCAGGGTTTTGTCCAAATGAAAACTAACATCATAGTATTTTACCAGGAGTCAAGCATCTCATGAAATTGCAAACTTGCCCCAAGATACTTGGTTTAGACCCACAAGCCAAAAGCAGACATTCACTGCCTGTGCCTCTTGGTGTACATCTGGGTTTTGACTGCAGGCAGCTCCAACACATTGGAGGATTCAGTGCTCAGCCTCATCACCAGTGAAAACCCCCTCTCTCAAACCCAGTTTCATGGCTCCAACCCAGGCCTCAGTGCAGACTTTCACGTTACAATTTTGGAAACCATGAAACAGATGAAAAAACACAGAAAAGACATTCAGAAAACAGTCAAAGTCCACTCTCATTTCAATCAGTAGCAAAAATTCCACCCATTTCAATGGAAACTAAACTAGACCAACATCAAATCCTTTGTAAAACCCTTTCCCCTTCCACCTCCATAAGACTCAAGATGTCATTTCTTTCCATAATTAAGAAATCCACCAAAATCAAGACAAATAAATGGTCCTGAGGAAACCCCAAACCTTGTTTTGGCAGAGTGCTGGGAAGAAGCTGCTTTGCAGGTGGAGCAGGAGTGAGGCCCAGGGTGGTTCCACTCTCACATGGGCAGCAATCTCAGCCACGAGCAGGAGCCCTGGAGTGGCACATATCACCAGCACAGCCCAGGAGCATGGGAATATCAATATGCAGAGGGATCAAGTTGCCATTTTCCAGAACCAAATGGGAACAATCCTCTCTGATCTGCAACTGGTGCATATAAACTTGCAGCTACCATTATTTTTCACCTGTGAAATAAGGCTAGAAGATACCAGTGACTGCAGGAGAACATGTATAGCTTACTGTGAGGCACTGGAATACTGCAAACTAAAGACAATCAAAAACTGGTTTCCCATACACTCTGTGATCATCATATTTTTTTTCTCCAATAACACCAAAATTCATTGCTTTTTTTAAATTAATTTTGAGTGCAATTCAATGGATATTTGTCAGCAGCAATTATATAGATCCTCCCTTTGCAAAAATGGCAAAGACTTTCTGCTCCTAAGCACAGTGTGGTCACACACTATGTTTTGGATGTCGCTGAGGTGAATGAATAGGGATATACTCTTCACATCTGCCACTCAGCCCAGCTCAGTCCCTTTCCTCTGCTCTCCCACCCACAGGATGACCAGGTCATGTCATGCCTCCTTCCCCTGCACCACTAACAGTAAGTCAGCACAGCTCTCACATTTTTAAACTCAGACTGGAGAGGGGCAGAGAGATGCAGGTGCCCCTTCCAGCCAGTACAGCTGCAGCTTGCAAGCCTCACGGCCTTTTTTGTGATAACCAGTGCCTTGTAATCCAGCAGCATTTGTTGGATTAATATAGAGAAACTTCACGAGCAGGAAAACATAGGGAGCTGCCTAGTTAGAAGAATATCTAATATACAAACTAATTTAGTTTATAATATAAATTTATATCATTTTGGTGCAAAAAAAAGCCCAGCCAATCTCCAGACAGCCAGTCTCCAGGACAAGGGTGCTGTTCAAATGCTGCATTGGTCTGCACCACCCTTCCTCACCTCCTCCTTCTCCACAGCCCTTGCACCTGCCAGGACATGATGTATGTTATGTATGCATTTCTCACTTGTCAGTGTTTCACCACACATTTAGCAATTGTTCTTTTTAATTCCTGGAATACATCTAATGCTTTGCTAACCTTTGCTAATCTGAGATGTGTCAATTTGCCTTTCAGGATTCCCAGTACCAACCCTATGTATTTCTGATACACAGTCATTCAGTTATAGTGCTTAAGCCACCCAGAGTCTTGCACTTTCTGATCCAGAGGACCTTTCTCAAAGGGTTTTACTGTCTAAATATCACTTTGTATTTGATTATAAGGCCAGATTTTACCATTTCTGGTCTTAAATAACAGTTCCTTTGGAGTAGGTCAGCTACTTTGACACTGGCATTGTCTTTGGTGTGGAGAAAAGAAGTTGGGTACAATCATTTTCTCACAAAAGTCTTTATAGCCTTTAAAACACTTCACCCTTTGTAAAAAGATGTTGAATGCAGTAAGCCACAGGCAGACCTCGCTGGCAATAGACTTGTCAGAGGCTTTCTGTAGGGTAGCGACATGTCATCTGCAGTCTCTGTGAACTGTAACACCCAGCACTTACAGAGCCTTTCATCCTCATAGAGCTCTACAAATATGAAAAGAGCCCAACAGATAGTTCAGAGCCTTCCCTCTCGAAAATTAACTTCCATGAAGACAAACTCACTGGGACTAAATTCCTCTCACTTCTCCATTTTCTTCCCAGTGGAAGTCCCTGGCACCAGGAAACCAAATACTAAACCTTTCAACACGTGATGGCAGCTCCTGCACCCAGTGAGAGGACAGGGCCAGAGAGTATGTCCCATCACACCACACCAAGTTCAGTTTTGGCTCTCCAAGGGCCAAAGCGTGTTCCTGAAAACACTCACACAGTGTCCACTCATCACACCCTCTATACACCTCCAAACCATGACTTCCCCAGCTCCCTAACACTGCCACTGTCCCCGCCCTGCCATCGCTGCCAGACAAACGGCAGCAGAAGAGGAATGGATGCACCTCATCCAATTTCAGTCATCTGCATGGTGAGAGTTCCCGAGTGGTCAACAAGCACATGCAGAGTGTGGACTAGGACAGGTAGGATGGAGTGGGATGCGTGTTGAAGGTGGCAGTGCTGATTTCCACTTCACACACTGAGAGAAGCCCAACAACTCGAATTCTAAAAAAAAAAACCAAAAATCATGCTGTTGCCCATGTGAATTCAGATTAGGGCGTTATTTACCAGAAAACATGACCACTACATTCTGAACAGGCAGAAGTCGTTGACCCTTTCAAATGTTCCTTTGAAAGCTTGCTTCACACCTTGACTAACCCACAATTAGCCCTTAATTATCCTATAATGTTGTGGTTTCATCTCAGTTGACCAGCTTTTCTTCTCAGGGAGTTCTTGGGTGTCATTTACCCAGTCTGGAGTTAACTCCACAACCAAAGCAAAAACCCCAATTTTATGACATAAATTTGCTTTCTTCACCACAGCCATCATGTCCCTTTCTTACGAGAGCAGAATGGAAATGACACTGACAAACATAGATAAACACGAAACTGTCCTGAAGAGCCACTCTGTATAAAACTTCACAGTTCCCACCAGAAAATTACAATGGACCTCAGGAAGTGGGTAAGTCAAACATGTTATTACATGTGGAGTTTTTAACCCTTCAGTCTCAAAACCTAATAAATTCACCTGCAAATCCCTACTGCTTCTCAAAAATGTTTTAGACAAGGGTGATTGGGAAATCATAATTTTTCAGTGAGCTCCTAAATCTTCTGAAAAAAACAGGTTAAAGAGAAAACTGAAGTAAAGAACACGGTGGTAAAGGATGTTTATACATATATGTATCTTCATTGTCCTAATGTTATTGATTTATTCAGTCTTTTAGTCACCCAGCAGGAATATTTGGACAGGTTTAATCCTGTTCCATAAATTGAATATTTTTCCATTAACTGCAATGAGATTTCCATGAGGTTTTGTAATTTCTCCTCTTATATTTACAGCCAAATAAATGTAGTTTGTCAAACTGAGAATGAGTTTTATTATACATGGCAGCTGTTCTGTACTATTCATCACATGAAAATCTTACAGTTTAAAATTTATCCACAGTGAGTTGGTTTTTGGTTTTGTTTTATTGCATAAATTTAAATCCACACAGAAAAACATTTTAAGTTTAATAAGCACACACAACTTGCTACGTGGCTAAACTTTTCAGTGATACTTTCACTATCTGTTGTGATTTTGCACTACTCTACAAATATTCACCCCACCAACTCATATCACTTTGCTTCCATACAGCAAGAATCAGCTTCTTCAGGAGGTACAAGATCCCAGTTTTTCCAGCCTTTTCAATAATAATGCCTTTCCTGGCGGTTCTCCCTTCCAAAGCAGGAATCCTTACTTTAATACTCAATGTAAGTATTTAAAAATAACGAATTTTCACTTGTTCTTGTTTGCGAAAAGAGGTTTTTGGGTCACTGCATTTACAAGTTTGTAGTGGAGAAGAGGGTCACAGTAGCAGCGGGCACATCTTTACCTCAACCCCAGAAGACCAACCTCTTACATGCCTTGCTGAAGTAGGCTCTCAGGGCTTAAATCTGTAATTATTGAAGTCAACTATAAGGAAAGATGAAGCATTAACAGAGATGTCAGGCTTAAGGAAAAAATGTCAGGTTTAATGGTAACATTCACAGACTCATGAAGGCCCATTAATGGGCTACAGTTTTTTATCTATCAATATTTAAGCATCCTATGCATAGCTTAAGTAGTTGCTTGGCTAACTGCTAGGAAACCATCCCCAATCCCCTCCTTTATATCAATAAAAAAATGGCAGAAAGAGGTGTAGTTCCTCATACTTTTGACTTAATAGCATTTTCCCTCCCACACTGTCATAAATTCCTCCCTGTAAAACTATAAAGGAGAAAACACACTAAATCCTCATGTTTTGTTGCTTGGTATTCGCCAGTGTGAGCACAAAGCAAACAAGTGCCTTGCAGAGGGAACAACAACACACTGAGTCCACGTGACACGTTTGTGAGGAGTTTCCATATCCCACTTTAGCCGAGAGCTGCAGGCGACACCCATGGGACACGTGGAGGGTCTTCCAAGACCACACCCATGATGACACTCCTCTGTGTTCCCTAGGGTGTGAAGGCTTTGAGTAGTTGTGCTCCCCAAAGTGCTCCGTGTCACCGGATGCTCCTGTGGGCCGCGGTGCCATGCGGACGGACGGTGCCCAGCTGGCTGGGTGCCCCTCGCCTGCTCCCTGCCACACTAACGGAGCAGCCCCCAGACAGACTGGCAGAGAACTGTTTGCACAAGGTCACTTCCACACACGCACAAACCAGCTTCTCTTTTCAGCGAAGTAAATATTAGTGCCTATTATTCACAAACATCAACTATACCGCACGCCTTGCGCAAACATTGGGTGCATATGGACACTAGAGAAGCCACCCACACGCTGTATCTCAGCACAGCATACTCCAATTCACACACCCTGGCAGTGTGCAATAAGCCAAAATGTTCTCCTAGAGCAGGATTCGTGTTTCACTGCCAATATGGTGAGGCTTTTTATTCAGAGCTACTCAGTTATTACTGTCGAGAAGGCCTGACAGTATCAAAGTTGATCACAGTTCTAATTATAACTTTTAATATGTTGGATTTTATTCATTCCTCCTCCTTTTCAACCTTGATGTTTTATTCCCAGCTATTCAAGGCTTAAGGCTCGTAAATGAAAAGAGAAGCTTCTATTTCTATTTTTTTTTTTGGTATGGATGTTGCTGACTGTTGCCTATTCAGAAGAAAATCTGTGCAGAAGGAGTTCAGGGCAGAACTATTTAATAGTCCAGAAACAAATCCCAAGAAGGCAATTACCTAAGGTACCTACAGCATCCCAAGTGGCTTTAATTAAGCCACTGCAAAAATTGCTTTACTTTAGTTTGTGAAGGATTCAAGGCCATCGAGGTCAGGTTGAATGGGGCCCTGAGCAACCTCACTCAGTGAACCTGCTCCTGGCAGGGGGGGTTGAAACTGGATGATCTTTAAGGTCCCTTCCAAACCAAACCATTCTATGATTCTGTGCTCAGGAGGTCCCAGACCAGAGAGGGACAGCAAGCAGATGAGCTAATTGCTTCAAGGTGAGTGTGCAGACCCAGGCAGCTTCTACTCAACAGATGTACAAGCTTTCCCCAGGTTTCCCTTGGGCACTCAAGTTTCTATCTCCCAAGACAACCTTTTCCTTTTTATTTCTGCTCCTTGTCCTCTTTCTGAACCCCAACACCAACACTGTGCCAAATTTAAGCAGTTCCTTAAGCACCAGCCAAATAAACTCACTTCTTTTCATGCCTTGTCACGTCCTTTCTTTATCAGATACAAGACAAGATGATAAATTTGGGTCCTTTTTTATATTCTCAAAATAAAGGACATGGGAAAAGTCTCACTTTGCCTGCTCCTGAGATGTGTAGAATCAAAAAACTAGAACTACATCAGACATAAAACAGCTTAGTGGGGTAAAATAAGTTGCCTCTGATGAGGACTTGAGCTGATAACTTCAGTGAGGAAAATATATCTTTGTGCTTGAGTAAAATGAACCAGATGGAGCAAATGTTAATGTTCAATATAGCATATTTATCTACGAGGCTCCTCCAATCTGAGAGAACAATGTAGCTCAAAATTAATATTTTTGGGCATATGCAAGTGCATCCAAGAGCTTGTGCATCTCCTTCTGTACAGCCACTTCCTCACTGAGCCACTGCTCTGAACCAGGTTTAACTTCTTCAATTACAGTATCCATGGGGAAAACATATCTTCAAGGATTCAGTTCACTAACTATTGCCAAACTGTCTGCCTCATCCTCGCAGTGCTCCCAGCAGGTTCATGTAGAGGAATATAAAGGTAATAAAATTTTACAAGTTGACAAATTTAATCCTGTGAGGATCTGAACTATGGCCAGATTTAATCATCTGAGGAATCAACATGGCCCATTTCACTGCATTTCCCCTCCAGTAGCAGAGTCCTACAGCAGCATCCTGCCCAATCTGCTGCGCCAATTCCATTTTAAAAAACATGTAAAAGGACATCATCAGTTAAGTCTTAAAAAGTGTGCAGAATGTATACAGAATAAAAGTATTTCCATGAAAACCCACAAAAGACAGCACAAAATGAGCAGCAGACTGACTTAAAATTTAAATATTCCTAAAGAACATAGGTCAATACATTTTTTCAATATTGCACCTAAAGGAAAATCTTCAGTTTAGTGGAAGCAAAAGATTTAAATTCAATAATATGTCTCAGTTATGTCAGAGTATTGGCTCTTCAATACACAAAATTCTCTGACCTTAATCCAGCATGGTATTTAAGCATCAACTTCATCTTAAATAAGGCATTCATTTTCAAACTTCAGAGGAATTATTCATGTGCTTAAAAGCAGGCACATGCAAGAGCATTTTACAAAGCTTCTGCTCCTTCCCCTCTGCTGTTGGTTATCAGTTTCCATTAGGTGTAAGAATTTTTCACACCAGGCAGCAGAAAAATATTAGAAAAGGAATGCTGTTATTAGAGGGAAGTCTGGGTGATGCTCACTCATCTGATCTTGTATCATTTTTCTGCCCTGTCACCTCCTCTACAATTTCCTACCAAATGCATTTGCTTCACATTTCCCTTTCTCTTGAGAGATGTTACTTTATGAAAAAACACCCACTGTCCATTTGGCTCGCACAGGGCAGGATGTGAAAAACCCATCCCTCATTTCCTTGTCACTGGTGACCGAGGTCTGTGTGCTCCCAGTGTGTTCCTCTCTCGCTCCATAGAGATATGGATGAGTTTGGCTTAATCCTCAGCTCAGCTTTTCCCCTTCAGGCTTTGACTTCCTCAGAGGCTGAGTTTTAAGTACAGCCAGGGGGAGAAAGAGTGAAAAAAACCTTTGATGTGGAAGGGACTGGTACCCCAATGCAAAGTCTCCTCTACCAATATATATATATATATATATATATAGACTCAANACTTCTGTGTCAATGCAAGTGATTTGCATAGAGCTTGAACTCGCAGAATTTGAACCAAAATGGTCACATTGACAGAAAACATGTTTATAGCTAGAACTTTGTTACATTTATAGATAATATTACTTACAGTATTATATTACACTAATGTATAATATAACACTTACATATAGTATTCCAAAGTACTGATTCTGAAAATGAAGAAAAGGTGTGCTCCTTTCTCTGAACCTAATAAATAAAAATAATTTTATTGACTTTAGACTTTGCCAAAGCTGCATTTACTTATATAAAGATTATTGCCAGGTTCTTCATTTTACAAATACGAATTTTACTCAGGATTCTTCTCTGCAGCAATAAAAAAAAAAAATTGCAAAACCAAAACCCACCAGAAAGACTATAAACTGTTTCCTTCTCCCATTTGTTGTTTTTCAGTGGATGCTTTTCTGCCAATATCATGCAGCATTTTATTTGTTTGCTGACCAGATGGTTGAATATTTTCAAACAGGAAGAAAATAAAAGCTACTCATAGCAAATAAGATCATTTCTTTAAAATTTTTAGCTGAATCCTCATTGATATTCAACTTTGGAAGTGTTACACAGCTTTATGAATACAGCATTTTGAAAGGGGGAAAAAAAAAAAGACAAAAGAGTGACTGATGACACCTGTAACACCAGAGGGGAATCATGCTTGGGAGGTTTAGCTCTTGAACTTCTGCCTGTCTTGCTAAGATAGGACCATGCCCTTTGTGAGTACTTAATTGTCTTATGTGTCTGAAATAACCCTGTTCATTGAACAAAGCAATATCTTAAATCACAGCCTGATGAGAAAAATATGTAACTCTAATATATAATATATATAATATAATATATATGGGGAAGCCTCATCCAGTATTGCCCTCCTGGGCTGTCTCCCAGCCCACAGAGTCCATGCCCACTGCAAGAATAACTAATAAATAAAACCAAGGAGAAGCTAGCAGCCTAAGGTACCCTGATCTAAGTAAATGATGGATAAAACACATCTTAGATTTAACTTGGCCATGAGCTTTATTCAGCTTCTGGACTCTTTTCTATATTCATGCTGCTGGCTCCAGTTAAAATGATCTCCGGTAGTAGGGTCTAGCAAAGCCCTGCTCAGAGCAAAATTCTTCTGAAGTCCAGATTTACTCATGGGGCTAAGGCAGCTTCTTAGGCAGCTACAAATCCGAATTTGTTAGCATTTCTAGTAGCCAGATAGTGCCTGGAGCTACAAGCTTCCCTCTCGCATCAAACCAAGCCCGGGTGAGGTATGAGCTAGGGGTGAAAGCAGTAGACAGAGCTTCATCTGTAGCCCCATTAAACCCTCTACCAGAGGCAGGGTAATTTGTTATTGCGAGGGCTGAATCAGTCAAATCAATCAGCAGTGACTCATCAGCCCACAGACTGGGGGAAAGGCAGGAGAAGGGAGAGATCAGAGTTTTGCTCAGGTACAGTCCCTCAGCTGGCCCTTGACTGCACCCACCACGTGTGATCCAGTCTGGGACACGAAGAAAGAAATGCATTCATAGCTGGTTTACCAGCCTGAGCAATGCAGTCAGCCTGTAACCATGCACACTGGAAGCCATCAGGAATTGTGCACCTGCCTTTTTGCCCTGGGAAATTAAATCCAAATGCAAGGTCAGGCCCATTTGGCAAACAGCTGCAATACATTACAAGCTGATCATTACAGGCAAGCTTATGTGTGTGTGTGTGTGTGTGTGTGTGTGTGTGTGTGTGTGTGTGTGTGTGTGTGTGTGTGTGTGTGTACATTACATATCTTCTGCATATATAATAGACAGAAATTTACCCTGGCATGAGTTTGATTTTATTTATTCCCTGGATAGGAAGGGACTCTGCTGTGTGATAATGCACCTTTGGTAGGAAGCTGTTACAAGACAAAACAATTAAACTCTTTATTCACAAGCAGCTCGCCAGAACTACGGACCAAGACTGTGCTCCTGCTGCATTTCTCTTTTAATTCAGTAGATCAGAGGCAAAGATTTAGGTCCCTTCTCCAGTGTAATTAGGTCATTGCAGAGAGCTACCTGCACCGCTGCAATGTCTCAGCCTTATCAAAACACCCTCACCCCTGCAGCTTATAGAGTGCTGCAAAGTGACCTTGTAGTTTGTGTAACAGCCAATGTAACTCAGTTACAGTGGAGATTGATTCCACTGATGGTTCCTTATTTTACTTTAAATAACTAAAAGTTGAGCATCTACCTGACGAAAGCCAGCATCCCTCTGTAGGCAGTGGAAGAAAACGAGCACATTCAGCAGAAAAATCACACCACCCCTTCAGGATGATAAAAATTAGTCTTGACAAATTCATATTTAAAGTTATACAGCTAAAAGTGGGGTAAGTCCTTTTCATGGTAGGAAATCATGGTTCTGCCCTGGGCTCAGCTACATCCACACCATCAGGATCTCGTGCTTGGACCCTGCATGGATCACTGGAGCAAGGTTTATCTTCACACTGATTTTCTGCTGTCCTGAAGAAGTATGAGGGTGCTACATGCCCTTCTAATATGGTTGATATTCAAGTAACTGTACCCTGTTATAGTCATGCCATGACAAAACTGCATTCACTCCTCTTTACTTCCTTACCACAGGAATATTGTGGATTTATCCAGAGCTTCTGCTGCAGTGTTCCATACTGTGTCAGCTTCCATGGCCAAATCCGTGCCAGGGAGCACACTGACAAACCTGGGAGTGATCTGGACAGCTCAAGGACCAGAGTTCTTTAGGTCTGTCTGGTTTAGCAGGCTGGAGACTCCCTGTAAGAGCAGGATATTGCCCCAGTAATTCACTTTTACTTTTAGTATGTGTGGTGCCCAACAAGGCAGTTCCGGGTCTTCCCATCAGACTACCTGTAAATGCTAATTTAAATAGTGGAAAAGTTTGTTAATCAAATTGCACTTTCAGTAACAGCCACATAAAACCTCCCAAAACCTTGAGTCAGGCATCATTGCTTCCACCCCATCAGATTTATATGACCTATTTAAGTGCCACAGGACCTTAAAACACTATGTAACTTAGCTCCACTTCATTTAACTTTACAGATTTTCAAAGTCCACATTTTTCACTCTTCTCTGAAACACCGAGGATTCAGCTTACCTTTTGTTTTCCCCCACCTTTTACAATGGAAGCTGTGATTCCTCCAGAACCACATGATGAGGCTTTAAAGAAATCTCTTCCTTTTTTTAGCAAAGCAGTGCAAGAGATTAGCAGGTCAGTATCTCAGTGGCCAATGCTATAAAACAGCTGCTTTTGTTGTTGTTGTTGTTATTTAAAAGGTGGAACTGAAAAACAACAACTTCTCAGTGAAGCCAGCAAACTTTTAAGCAGGGTTGGCTTTCAGTGAGGTTAAAAATACTGCAAAACAAAAAGATACAGGAATTGATTTGTTTTTACATTATGCCTCCTCTTAGCTGGGGTGAATGGGAATGTGATCATTGATCACAGCTATTTCAGTACCAGTGCAGGGCTTAGTGTTGAACTATTTGTGAAACCTGGTCTGTACATCCCTAAAAGGATGTCTTGACACTAACAGGACATGTTGCTTTGGTGCAGGCTTGAGCAATGCCTCAGGATCCACTGCCCCTCTCTGTACAGAGCCTAACAAAAAGAACAGTGGGCTTCCTGCTAAGAAACCAGGAATATTCAGAGTCCTGGTATTAGACCAGGTTTCAGTATTAAAACCAGGCTTTAATTGAGTTACCCTGCCTGGTCTTCTGGAAGAGGAGAGCCTGGGTTCAGCTGTTACTTGAGCAGCTCTAGGGGAGAGAACCATTTCCCTACTAACTAGGACACTTGACATTCATCACAAGGAGAGACAACCTGCTCATCAGCAGGTCTGCAGGTGAAGAAAGGTGCAGCATGATGATCTGAATCATTTCTCCACTCCAATTCTACTGTGCATTCTTCCCCCAGCACCCCTGAGATGAACATCAGCTCATAGTCCCTCCATGCAAGCATGAATCCTGCTGTAAAGAAGACTGGTTAGGGCCCCTCATTCTTTCCTTTCAAGAAAAGTCTGAATTTTTTAAAAATTGGATTAAATAAGACCAAACAAAAGAGAGAAGAAAAGAACTGTCTTGGGAAATCTTCCTTTTCTTCATTTGCTTTAAGGAATCACAGAGCTGGAGATAAAAAGCAGCTTACCAGAAACAAGCAGCATTTGATCAGCACTGTTGACCTGCCAGCAGGAGGGAGCCATGGATATAAAAGCCTGGGAAAAATCAGCAGTCATCCATTTCTGACGTACATCTCTCAAAAGACACAGCACCACCCCATGTGTGTATAAAACACGACCAGCCTGTGTGAAGATCTTCCTTTGAGAAACTTTAGAGGGTAAGTACAAAACCAGAAGGATTTCACACACCACAAGAAACGCTGTGGGAAATTAACACTTTAAGAATCAACAGCTGAGGTCCACATCACCTTTACGCTTCAGTTTGCTGCTAAAAGTCACCATCCTGGTGCATTTCAGTTTTCTGTGACAGTAAGAACAATTTAGACTCTAACTTCTCTGCTATTAAATGTACACTATATTTTATCAAGCCTACAGCAATTATGCTAATGGCATTTTCAGGTTTTGCAGTCCCCATCACTTCTCCTTCTAGCTGGGTTATCTAATGCAATTCAATTTTCTGACCATATTCATTACACCAAAAACATCTCTAAGCATGATAAAGTCAGTTCCAACGTCAGAGGGAAAGTTCAGCCTTTCCCCAAAGCAGGTTTTCTTCATCAAATTGGATTATAAGATTAGCACTAGTAACCCACATTGGTAATTATCATACAGAAAATAGCTCTTCTGACCGGGTCTACCCTGGTAACTAAAAGAAGGTCACAGATCTGTCCACACTCATGGACTGGCTCACGTTGTTTACAGGAATATCTTCTCCTGATGCTCCTCTTCTCAGCAGGATGGACATATCCTTTTAACCAATCCCAAACAACCTGAGCCACTTTGCTCTGGATTATCATTGGAAAATATTTGTACCCATAACATGGAAAAAAATCTAACTAAATGAAAATTGAGCTACCCAGGATTGTCACCACCAAATAATATAGTTCCTATCACTAGGTATTTTCCAGCAGTCTTCAAGTATCACCATAAACCATCTCTGTTACATGTTGTATTTCTTGACCACTAAACACTAACAGGTAAGAGAGGTTAATCCCCTATCAGCAAGGGAAAATGAGATCAGTGATTTGTCCTCTCTTTCTGGCAGTAAAAATTCACTGTCAAAGAAATTTTCTAGTTGGGAATAGCCCATCATCTGGATTTATTATTCCTTTCATTGAAAACATATCTTGCAGCCAGCAAAGGGACACCACTTGCATCTCTGAAGCCAGAGCACAACAGAGACCAATAACCCAGTTCCTTCACACCTTTAACACACATCTCTCGTTTTCTTGTTCCTACATCAGGACATACAATCCCCTTGGCATTATTTCAGTGTAAATCTAGGCTAGCTCTACCTGACCAAAATTTTATGGTCTAGAAATAAAATAAGTGGAGACCAGACTTGTGTCTTTGAGTGGGTCCCAAAGCCTCCTGTACCACCTCTATCCACCCAGAGACTAATCACTGAGTCACCTCTGCCACTCACCCAGCTGAACATTCACCCTTTCTTTTTTTTTTTACTTTCTTCTTCTTTTACCTTTTACTTTCAGCCGAATCAGCATTTGCTCTGACTCAGCACAGTGACAGGATCGGCAGCACCAATACAGGGGAGCCAGCAGCTCAGCTGCACATGTCGTCCTAGATCGTCTTAAATCAGCTCTGAGCCTGTGTCCCAAGTGCACAGTGATTACTGTCTGGCACTATTTATCAAAGAGACTATCACAATGTTTGTGAAAGAAGGTCATTATTAGATTTGGTTAATGTTTTGTAATTGAAATAGGTTGGTTTGTTTGTTTGTTTTAAAACACAGTTTAAAAAAAAAGAAAGGGGGGGCAGGAATTAACTATTTCTCTCCTGCAAAACCAGAGGTTTTCATTCTCAAAAGACTGAAAACCAAAATGTTTCCACTACCAGCAGTCAAAATCTAAACATATTTTCAAGTCCAGGATAAGCACTAAAATATTACCAAGAGGTGGTGGAGGGACACTCTTTTCTAAGGAGATGTGAGACTTAGGGAAGATATAGCCATGCTGGAGAAAAGCACGGGACCTTCACAGCAGCAGCCCCTAGAAAAACCTTGGCAATGTCTGGGAGACATGAGGGACCTGTTCCCAAACACTGTTTCTTTCCTATCTCAAGCATGATGCATTCAAGGCTACCTTTCTTTTTACCAACCCTTATCTGTTCTTCACTTTCTGATTTTTTTTTTCTACTTAGCTGCTGCTTGCCCCTTCCTTCAGCAGACATTGACAGCAACCTCCACATATGACATGGGGAAGCCAGTTGCCCACAGCCCTGCAGGTCTGAGAACCCCTGGCTCTGCCTCCCAGCTCCTTGCAGGCAGTGGGAGCCCAGCCAACATCTTCACTGAGCACAGAGTCAGGCTTGCGGCAAAGGTTCCTTTCATGTGATTCCAGCATTTCTGACCCAGGCCATCAGCTGGCATAAAGCATAAAGCACAGTACTGCTAAAGCTTTCCCAACCAGCACCTAGTAGAAAACATGGCCTGGAGGAGGCAGCCAACAGCCCAAATCACTGGATAAATGCATCCTGGTGCCTGGCTCACTGATGATCGTCTGCCATGCATGTATGGGTCAGGAATTCCAGCAGAGCTCCCATCCTCGCTCAACCCAAACTATCTCACGCTATGGAGAAAAAAAGGGGTGGAAAAAAAAAAGAAAATCAAAACATGGACTACTTTATAGATGATAAATCTCATCCTGAATGATGGAGTGATGTTTGATGGTGGCAGAAATGCAATCTTGTGTTGGTTTAATGGCTACTTCTCTTTTGAGTTTATGACCTGTTACAGCAGTTCCACCATGAGAAATTTTCTTATTCTTGAATCATTACAGCCACTGCTCACTATCCAGTTTTTATGCCAGCATCTGTCTTTCTTCTCAGGTTTAAATTTCTGACATCTCACCAGTTTCTCCTGTGCTTCCCCTCCACTTTCCACTTTGGTCTGCCTAAGTGCTTCATTGGGGATTCTTTCTGCTCTGGTACCTGTATCTCAGCATCTGTCTCCTCACCTTTTGTGCACATGTTTACAATCCATCAACTTTATTGTCAGCAGTTTTACAGCAGGGTTTTTTGCTCCTCTTTCCTCATCTTTATGACCCTCCATCACCATGGAAAATGGAAGCTGTACATTTCGCTTTTCCCCACGAAGACACAAATCTGTGTAGCAAGAGGTGACAAAAATAATATGGTCTGTCCAGGAATCTTTCCACAGCCTCTTCTGCTGACTATGAGCTGCTCATAGATTAAGAGTCTAAGATCTTTCAGGTTGGTTAGAAATCAAGGAATACAACACTGAATCACCTGGTATAGACAGCACCTGCTTTTTTGCCAAAATAACCAGTGCAGATGCTTCACAAAAAAGGACAAGGGTACCAATAAGGGACAGCAAGGAAGCCATTTTAGGAGAATTCCTTCCTAAATGTTTAACAATGAGCTTATCTCTTCAGAGGTTTTAAGGTCAGCAGAGACTAAACGAACCTCAGAGATCAAGAAGTCCCAAGAAGTTGCTTACAATTACATAAAAACAAAAAAAATATTACCTTTTCACAGTATAACATTTAGCCCTTCAAGTGCACAAAAATCCTTTTTACTTCTGTCTCATCCTAAAGATTTGCATCTCATTAATTTCTCTACCCCATGCATTAATGCATATTCTTCCTTCTTTTCCTCCATGAAGCTATTCCCTGCTTACCTAGAGAGCACCACCCTTTGCTGTGATCACTGTACGCTCGTTAACCAGCTGTGGAACAAACTAAATGTTCACCGTTCCTGAGGACTAATGATAAGGCACAAAACCACTCTGACATGTTTGATTCTTTTCTTTCTCTTCAGTCACCCATCCCAATTTTTCCACCATCAGGACATGGGCTGCCTCTGCAGAGCCATCCACAATGACCCCAAACCTTTTCCCAAGCAGGTACAGTTCACTTATGACAGAAGAGTGTTTCAGATGCTCAGATTCCTTCCAGCAGACATCCCTGTTACTGCTGCCATGTGTATTTGGAGACAGGCATGATGCCTTATGTAACAACCTTCCAAGTCTGACATGTATCTCTCCTCCACCCATGGAAAGACATAATTTCACCTTGCTTCCCAGGCTGCTTAGCTCAGTACCTAGTATCTTGATTTAATATACTAATATACTTAAAATGCTTCACACTTAATTTAGACACACCCCATTTTTCATTATGAAAACTGGCACTATTTCAACACCTAATCCACCATGGCTGGCCTAATTTCAAGTTCATGCTTCCCCTTCCTTATTAAGACTTCCTTGTCTTTGCCTTGCAATTGATTTTCTAAAAGACTGTTTCATTTTACAAGAAAATTTCTTATATCATTTTTGTCTTTTCCAGAAGTATTCTAGCAGACTGGTACAAAACACTTTCCCTTAAATAAATCACTTACCATTACCCTTTCATTTACCTGTCTACTGAAACAGCAGGTAAACCATGTAATGTATCAGAATCACATTTATTATCAATATCAAAGTCATGTGTATGTTCTCAGACTGCAAAGTAATTGAGAGTCAAACAGAGATGTGAAAGAAAACATATTTGCCAGCAGCTTGAATACTCCATATCTCTCTTTGCAAGCCATTTGGCTGAATGGGAGGTAAGAGAAGAGTCACACAGTGGTTTCGGGGGTTTGGGTTGATTTTGGGGGGTTTTTTGGTGGGTTGGTGGGGGTTTTTCAAGTTTTTTTGGTGTTTTCTGTGGGGTTTTGTGGTTTTGTTTGTTTGTTTGTTTTTGTTTTCTGTGGGGTTTGTTTTGGTTTTGGGTTTTTTGTGTGGTTTGGTTTGGTTTGGTTTGGTTTGGTTTTTTCCTTTATGATTCCAAAAACAACATAGGGAAAAGAAAGAGGAAATGAAGAAAAGACCCATTTAGGCTGAGTATCAGTTAAAACGTCCTAAAAGCAAAATCTGCTCAGATTTGGGTGAATCTCTGGGGGGAAGCTGAAGAAGACTCGTTCAATTGGGAAAGTTTAGAACAAGCAACAAACACTTGAACATAGGATGTAACACAGACTGCCCCTGCACCAGAAGGGAGACAGGCATGAATACCTGATTGTTTCCAACATAACAGCCAAATGTGTATTTAATGGCAGTGAAAAACATGGGTGTCATCAATTCCACTCAACATCATAGAAATTTATGCAACACATGAAACCTTTGCATGGGTACCCCAATCATCACTGTCATAGCAGAAAGAATTCACCAAGCAGTCCAAGCAGTTATTCTTCTACCACTGTGTTAACTGGAGTTACCAAGTCACCAGAGGCACAGGATGCCCTGGCCATCCAAGCTGAGCCCTCCTCCACCTCTTGGAGATTCACATGGCTCACCTTCAAATTAGCTGCTTGCACTGGAGAGCTCAGGGAGAGCTCACAATGTGAATGGTCATCACAGCCTGGACTGAACACTGTTACACCAGAAGCTTGTGGCTGTATCAATTTACTCCAAAAACTCATGGGAACATTCATTCAAGCTGCTTGTATGTTTGGTTTGCAGCACAAACACACCTTTCCTAAACCCAGTGTGCTGAACTCCTACAGCCCCTGATGAACAAAGTCAATGACAAAAAGGTTTCTGGAAAGTGACATTGTTACACGTTATTATTTTTACTGTCTGTACAATCAGAGCACCACGGAGCCTCGGGGATAGCCAGAGATCCCACTGCTCCAAATGCTGTACCAGTGCAGAAATCTCACAGACTGGCAGATATCTGTATTTCTCATAACAGTGAAGGAACAGAAAAACAAGCTGTCAAGGAATAAGGGGAGACAGTGTTGATAAAGGAAAGATGCCCTATAGACTGAAAATTAAGTACCTACTAGTGCATTAAGCCTTGTGCATCTCAAACCTTTTGGGTATAAAACAACAAAGCATCTACTAAGTCTTTAAAGGACTGCAATACCCTCTAACAGACTGTGCTTTCTTATTGCACAACTTCATCCCTGTCTGAGTCTGCCCAGACCAGACTCAATCACCTTGGGAGCTCCTGTGATTTTAATGGCAATACACCCAGGTCACCCAAATTGGGCTGAAATAGGACAAATGGCAAAGTTTTGAGACTAACACATAACAGCCATGTTTTATGTGAACTATTAACTTCTGTTCTTCCCTTCTGTAAATCAATTGATCTGCTATCCTGTTTCTTGGCAAGCTCTTTTTTTTTAGCTCTCTCTCCATCCAGACATGTTTGTAATTATATTTCCTGGAACATACGTTTGCATGGCTGCACACACACCAGCACAATTAATGCCCAGCTTTTTAACCATGTGAGTGAGGGCTGTCTCTGTCTCAAAGAGTATTCAAATGAAGTAAAACAACACTGTCCATCCCTCTGAAAGGAAAGCAAAAGCACTCGGGTCCAGATCCAAAGGGATACAGGAGTGGGGCTCATGAGAGAATTTGCACACCTAAACCACAGTATCTCTCTGCTTTTGGTACCTCTGCGTGGATTCAGCTGTCTGTCACCTTTAACCAACTGCAGAGGTTCATTTTTTGAAGCAAAGACTTTAGGATGAGATCTGTTTCCCTTCACTGGCTAAAAAGGAAGAAAGGTAATTTAAAGCAAGTGGCTGCATAACTCCCCCTCTCCGAGGATGACCACCATTTAGGAGAAACATGCCCAAAACAGACATTGCTTTGATTATCCCACATGTCCTCCTACTGCAAGATTTCCCACGCTAGACTAGCACTGAGCTCTGTAAGACAAAAAAGTAGATTCCACAGGTAAAGAGGGACTATTCCCCGGGTCAGGCTTGCCCTCGTTCGCCACAGGTCGGAGACACGGGCTTCTGCACCCTCAGGCGAGGATATCCCATACTGCAATAGCCTCCAAGCATGGATCAGGACCCCTCACCAGCCGAGTGCTCCCCCCGGCTGCAGTCACCCATCCCCAATCCACTCTGAGAATACACAAAGTATCTCTTGCTAAGCGGTGCGACTGCAGTATGAGAGGTGGGGAAGCTCTGTTCCCGGAGCATCCTCGGAGTGGATGGGGGACTCAGCAAGGGGACTGATCGCTATAGACAGCACCTGCTTTTTTGCCAAAATAACAGAAATCTCACAGACTGGCAGATACAGCCCTCACTCACAAGGTTTCTGCTTGCTAGAGCAGTGCCCCGGCCACACAGACCTGTTTGGTAAGGTGGTACCCAGCCCTAGCCCCTACAGCCGGTTTAAAACACAGGAAAGACCCAGTTGCTCTTTAAGAACAGCAGAGAGGATTTCCCTGCTTGGATGGAAAACCTGGAAGAGAGCTTTATGAAGCCCTGGTCCCCTCCGCCGGGAATTCTCCGGGGACACGCGGAGCTGCCCATCCCTGTCCGTCCGCCTCAGACCCCGCATCCCGCACAGCCGTGCGGAGCGCCCCTGTTCCGACCATACCGAGTCCCTCCTGGTTCGGGCTCTGACAGCAGGAGAGAGGCAGAAAGTTTCTCTCCCCGTGTCACACACACGGCTCAGCCCAGGACACCACGAGCGGACACGGGGAGGGGGACAGGACAGCTTCAGACACCATCCCTCCCTTACTCTCCCCCTTTGCGCTGATTTAACACGGTATTTAGAAAAACAGCGAGGCCGGCCGCGTCCCCTTGGTTTGGAGGGGGGGTTCTGATATTTCCATGCACCGGAGGGGGCAGCGACAACCGTGAGGGGGTCGCGATCGGAGGCCAAGGGGGACGCTCTAGCGTGATAAGGGAGGGCTCGGCCACAGAGCCCCCGCCCGCACGGCGGTAGAGGGTCCTTCCCCGTGGGTCTGACCACTGTGTCGTCCCACGAACAACCTTGGGGGGGGCAGCAACAACCAACAACACCCCCTTCCTGGAGGGTGCCACCCTCCTCCCGNGAGAAGGAAAATCTCACCTCTTCGCAAGGCGGCAGCTGCAGGGCGGCCGCCTGCCAGCCCAGCAGCCAGCAGCACACCCAGGCGCTGCCCGCGTACCCCCGCGTCGCTCCGGCCCTCCGCATCCTCAGCATCCTCAACAGCAGCAGCATCCTCCTCCTCCCCCGCCGCGGAGCGCCCGCGCACCCCTTCCCGGAGGCGGGGGGGTGGTGGTGGTGGTGGGAATCACCGCGCCCTGCTCCTGCCGGACACGCCGGAGCCCCCTCCGCGGGCTGCCCCTGGCCCTGCGCCCCGCCTGCAGCCGGGCATAACCCCGGCGCTGCACGGACAGAGCGGCCCCGCCGCCCGCCCGCCCCGGCAGCCGGCACCGCCAGAGCCGGGAGGAGGGGCCGGCAACGGGGGGAGGAGGAGGAGGAGAGCGAGGAAGGCCGGCAGCGCAGGCGCACGCTGCCGAGGCTGGTCCAGCCCCGGCGTGGCGAAGGGAGCGCGGAGCATCCTCTGGCTGCGTCTCCCCAGCCCCAAAAGCTCCGAGGCGGGGGGCGAAACCCCGCAGGCACCAGCGGGAGCCTGGGCACTGCTGGGGAGCACTGCAGCACCTCCCGGCTGGAGCTCCCGGCCCCAAAGGCTGCGGGGTGGGAGAGGCACTGGAGGGTGGAATTCGGCCCTGCATCCCCCCCGCCGTCCCCTGCCTGGCTACTGACATCCCCGCTCCCATCCCTGCCCATGGCAGCGCCAGGCGGTGCGAGCTGTCTGTACCCGCATCCCTGCTCCTCCGGCGCTAAGGATGTCCGTGTCCCCCCTCGAGGAGGGATCCCACCAGGCGAGATGTGCGCTGGACAGTTCAGCTGCTGGCCAGAGCACGGCAGCGACCCTGTCCCGTGAGATGGGAAAGCAGCTTATTCGTGGCCTGACCCAAATCATTATTATCCCCAGAATTATGTACATTTCTCCCTCGGTGGTTGCCTTTCAGTTCGGATTTTGTCTCCCTTACCCCAGCAATATCCAACTACTCATTCCTAATGAAGTGTGTGACCGCCTCAGGCATTCACCGTCCTCTGCCTCCCTGGCATCTCTGCCAAACCTGCTCACTTCCCTGCTCCCTCCTGGGTCTTTCTTCTTTTCTGCCTCCTCTTATCTAAGGAGCAAACCCCCGCACAGACACAGGGTTCCTCATGGCTAGCACATGATGTTCCTGTCCCTATTGATCCACCTTTTCAAATTCCAATACAGAATCTTTTTTTTTTTTTGCTCACTTTTTTTTTCTGGTAATTTTTCTGCTGTTCCTGCTCACAGTGATCCAGGTTTGACTCAGCCTTTATTCACCTCTTGAAAAGAGGTGGGGGGTATAAGGGCAGAGTCAGATCTTTGTAAGCCCTCTCTCCATCCCTGGCTGGTGCCATTGCTGTGTCTGTATGCTAACACAGAAATGGTTCAATTTGCCCATTTTATGTCATTTGAGACCCTTGCTGGAGCAGCCAGGAAGGGAGCTCTGTGATGCTCTGCTAACGGAGACAAGCTTTTAATTTCTCTTTGTTCTCATACTAAGCCTTGCTATGATTTTAACTCTAGCTGGAGGAAGGAAAGTGGGTGATGATGCTTACATTGATGGCCCCCATTGCTCACCAGGGGGCCAAACAAAGCCCCTCGTGGTGTAAACTGGTACACGAAAAAGTCAAATTATCTTTACAGCAAAAGTGGAGAACAGGGTAGAAACTGTGTGCTGTTTTATGTTTTGTGCTCCTGGACCAGGTAGGTCACAAAATTGGTCCCAATTGGTTGCTGACTTTAACTGCAGGATAAAATCCAATGTCTGAAGAACACTGATTTCAGCTGGAGCAGCAGCTCCCTTTATTTTTGCTGAAATAAAACACACAAAGCTGCAGGCTCTCTCAGGCATGCAGCAAGGGACTCCCTCTGCAAATGCATGGAAAAAAAAACCCTATTGGTTAGATTTAGCATGTTTTCATGCCAGAAAAATGGATTTAAGGTCAACTTGCAGAAAAAATGCACTTCTTGCTGCAGGTGCTGGCCTGGCATAAAAATTCAGGGTGGGAAAACAGACCTTGGGGGCTGCTTGCAAAATTGCCTTCTGCAGTGTGAAGTTTTCTGCCCTCCATGTACCGCTGATTCAAGGGACTCTCAAAGAGGCGACAGGGCTGGCAGGAGTCAGTTCAGGTGAGCAGACCTCCAATACAGCGGAGTGATGGGTGAGAAAAGGGAGTACCAGAGTGTGTTTTGTCACCCTTTTGCTTCACTAAATTATTTAATCTTAAAACTCAGAATGGGAAGAAGTCAATTTACAAATAAAAGTCAATTTACAAATAAAAACAAATGAGGTAGAGGAAAGANTCTTAAAACTCAGAATGGGAAGAATTCAATTTACAAATAAAAGCAAATGAGGTAGAGGAAAGCAGAGCGGGATTTGAGACATATTATGTAACCTTAACACCAAAGAAAAGGTAGCACGTATATATAAGGCAGCAGAGGTAAAGGACTTTTAAATCTGGCAAAAACAGACAGCTGGCAGTGAACCTGGGAGTTTTGGGATCTGTATCTGAAATCTTGACCTAACATTTTGAGTCAAGTGAGAGGATACAAAAGTAATTCAATCTGACTTATAAACAATTGCCCTGCTCTGCTACATTAAAATACAAAAGAAAAAGAAAGGAAAAAAGCAAACAGGTAACTAATAATTTATACTGCAACAACTGTGCAATGTGTTTCAAGGTACATCTCCAGAATTGCCTGCATTTTATTACGCCTCTTCATCAGTCTGGCACAAGTTAAAGCTGCTCCTTAAAAGTGTACCTGTGCACTCCCGTTGTAAGTTATGCCCAGAAAAACACAATATCTTTCAGGTATTTAGGATCCAGACCTGTAAATGGCTCATCCTGACACCAGTGAAATACTGGAAGTTAATCATGGACTTTTATGTTTGCAAAGCTCAAGCCATAGGTTTCCCCAGTAGCCACTGAGCTGGGGCAGGGAAACAGCCATATGTCACTAATGTTAATGGCACCAAGTGAAAGGGAAAATTAAATGGCTGCCAGCTACTGTTTGGATGACAGCAATTAGTAACTACACTTGGGATTAGTCAGGCCTGTAGGCTGACAGTGGCTTGCGTGGGAATACACCACCCGGTAAATGAAGTTATTAACTCTTTTCTGCTCTGCTTGTTTCTGATGAAATTGCCTTAAAGACCTTGCCCGTGCTCACATTTCGCTGATACTTTTGGAAAAGCTGATCAATAGGAAGCAATTTCATGGAGTTTCTTCACTGGAACTCATTTTGTAACATTGTTGACTGCATGTGGTTAAATTTTGTCATCGCTCTACAACGTAACCGGTTTTCCCACAGAAGGTAACACGTTCTTTTAACTCCCTAACACATTAGTCTGTGAGCTCTACCGCAGTGTGCCCTGCTCCTTTTTCTTATGAACCATGTATTTTCCCATATAACCTGGTCATCTGTGCACTCTCCATGAGGGAATACTTTACCGGAGACAAAAATAAAAACTCTTTCAAGACATCCTGTAATCCTGGTGTTTCACTAAGTGAGGTTCAAGATAGCCTTAAAATACATGCTTTGCTCATAAGCACGTTCTTACTTTTGGATTCCCAAACTCTTCAAGCTCTTTGGAAACTCAATATACACAGCAGTACTAAAAGAATGTTTATACCCACGACTCTGGTTCAGCTCTGACCTACTTAGATGTCACTTTTACTTTCAAATCATTCAATGAGTGTGGTGATTCCACCCTAGGAGAGTCTGGAGAACCCTGCAGAGAAAGCTGATGTGATGGCTAAGCAATCACTGTGAAAAATATGTGGCATTTGCAGTGAGATCTCTCTAAGGTTCTCCTGTAACCCATGAAAGAACCTGATGCTGACATTCACCACACTTAACTTGGTCACCCACAGCTTGGAGTGCTTTAAGAGTACTATTCACCCTCTTCTAAAAAAATATGTTATAAAAAAAAATCAGAAACCTTTTTTTTAAAGGGTACTTGAAAGCATCCAGAGCTGAAAGGGAAGGTAGCACTCACCAGACATGTTTTAATTATCTATTTGAGGAGGAGAAGAATGTCTTTTATCTCCATTAACTGCATAGGTAGCTCAGATATACACACCTACACATGGTGAAATGAAGCCCACTGTAGATAATTTTCTGCTGCCAAGTGTCCTCTTTAAATGAGGTTCATGTCCTCCAGCTCTGGGTGTGTATTAAGTGGTACAAGTCTGACTTGGTTATACACTACACTCTATAGCCCCATCTGCATCCAAACCCGAGTACAACACAGGGAAAGGAACCTGGGACAGTAGTTGCTGGCCTGTGTGATGTTGTGCAGGCTCTGTCATGTAGCCATAGCCTCCTGATGTAAACCCACACCTGCAAAAAAAAACCCTGGAAACAAGGCTTTCTGGTTAGAGAAAAGCCAGGATCAGCTTGTACTGCCTTTTCATGATTCTCATTCCTCTGTGTAACACTCACCATTTATCCCTTTCTCTCCTCTCTTAATACACTCACTCCTAAATGCTATATTTTCACCTCTTCTCCCGTAGAGGTTTAGAGTACCTGTATTTCACTTTTCTTGCAGACTTCGTCTTTTGGATCCACTTTAAACATCTGGGAGCCTTCCAGTTGTGATTTCTTTGTTCGTCTTTTCTCTCATTGTGACTTTCATTGAATTTTCCTGTAAATCTTGCTCGTGGGTCAGCACTAGAAGAGTTCCTTGAATACATACAATTTAGTATTAGTTGTGTAAAGCTTAGACATAAAATACACAAAGCACTTCTGCACCATTTCTATCTACACGCCTGGAGAAGTGAGGTTAGAGAGGTAAGCTGCCTTGCTTGAGTATGACTCACAAGAAATTCAGGTGGAAGAGAAGGATTTCTCTGATTTTGAGATAGCCACATGATGTGACAGCTCCTTCTTTGCTTTCTAAAGTAATGAAAAAATATTCATTTCCAGTTTTAAAATGTATAGACCAACTGATCTTCCCCCCCAGTGCATATAGAATAAAAAGAGGTGATCACTGCATTAAAATCAGTCAGCATGTTTGTTTTGAGTAAGGAGGAACAGAAGTGGTAAATATTTCCAAGCTAACACATGACAGAGAGCAGGATCAGCATCCAGAGCCTTTTAGTGCTGCTATTAGAATTTCTTAAGCATTCATCCACAGGCACCTTTTCCCATCAGAACTATTTATCTGCTATTGGGTAGCAAGAGGGCTTTGAGTAATGAGGATTCGCTTGACTTTGCATGCAAAACTGTGCCTTGTTAGACGACCCTCAGGGATCCATCGTGACATGGATATGTCCAAAGAGGACATATCCCCCCAGGGAGGGGCTGGGTGAGCAATCTGAGAAGTAATGTAGTGTAAACTATTAGAAACCTGCTCCTTATACGCTCTGGCTCTGTCGGTTTGGTGTGTGAAGTAAGTCAGGAGGAATGACACAGAATAAATTGCTTTCTGCAGTAAAGAACAGTTATTTGGGCTAATCCTGTATTCATTTCTATCATGATGCCGTGTATATTGAGGCTGACCACCCTCACCCTAGGTTAGCAAGGGCTCTGCAGGTGCCATCCTTGTCTCTAGGAAGGAGCAGAAGGCAGAGCAGCCTCCACACAGCGTTATATCTCAGCCCAAAGACTCCCCCTGTGTTACCCAACTTCTTTAGTCACCATTTGTCCCTTGCACCATCACAAAAGTGCCAGGGCCCACTACCCCACAGCATGTGGGGAGAAATTCCCCTCCCATCCACCCTACCGGAAGCATCTTGGTCTCTAGAAAAATCAAAATGTCACAAGGCTTTCATGTAGCTGGACCAGATGACCTTTAAAGGTCCCTTTCAACCCAAACCATTCTGTCATTCTATGATACTGTCCCCTGGAAGGAAACTGGGCTCATATTTTGTATTGACCCACTTGATCTCTTAATGAAAGATTTTCTGAGTAAAACACTGAATTTTCAATGGTTTCTCAAAGGTCTTTCTGCTTCCTCCGAATCAATGACAATATCTCCTGACTCTTCAAAAGCTTCAAAGAAAGCAATGCCAGGCTCTCCCAGGGACATTCATGGGAGCCATCTTGAGGCAATATTAAAATGCTTTGAAAGTCCCACCTGTCCAATAAACAAGAATTTTTGTAGATAGGCCATATTTTACTACCTTATTGTTGCTGTGGTTGATAGCAAAATCAACTTTGCTGACACTGCCGATAGCAGTGACCCACGCAACGGCAGCCAACCACTGTAACTTGGTATTAACAACAGTATTGATTTTCTGCTCCCAGGAGAGCCTTTGTAAACTTTCAAACCCCAGTTTTCCCAAATATAAAGCACCCAACCAAATGTCAGAGATTGTAACAAAGTCACTTTAGTAGCATCCAGATATGTAATGCATCACGTGAGAAGACTGACTCTGATCTCACGTACGTGGGTGTGAAATTGCACTGGCCCTACGCAAGCACGTGGCTGAAATGTGTCTTTTCAAGGTGACTTCAAGGTGATGCTGTGACCAGGCAGACTGATCTACCCTGACAGGCTGGCCTACAAGTCAATGTAGAGTCCCATCTACATTTGTGGGTCTTCAGCTGTAAGGAGACCATAGTCTTGCAACACGTGCTTGACTCCTAATCACAGCATCATAGAACGGCTTGGATTGGAAAGAATCTTAAAGATCAGCTAGTTCCAATCCCCCTGCCATAGGCAGGGATGCCACTAGATCAGTCTGCTCCTGTGGGTAAGGATGTATGTGAGTTAAAGCAGAGCTTTAGATAGTGCTGTTAGATAGTTTTGCAGTTATGACAGGGAAAGCTTAAAATGCACAGCGCTGTTGGAAGCTTTCTTGGCACCTGGGAGCCCTTTGCCTCCACCATCACCAGTCCCGGAAGCAATAAATATAATCAATGTGTGCTAATGCAAAACGTTCCTAACAAGCTCTTCTTCCCTCTCTTGGTTATTCCAATTAGATGAGCACATCTAACTGTCACATGCATCATCTGCTTGAGAAATTATTTTGTCCTAATGCTGCGACAGTCACTGTTCAGGTTCTCTGTAGTTCAGCTCTGTATGAGTCACAGAGAATTTACCCAACGCATCAGGCTCGATTATGATTAATTTCTGAAAACAATTTCTGCAGCCATTCAGGTGCTAAAGGCAGATGCCCAAAAAAAAACAACATATAAACTCTTTGCCTGTCTTGCTGAGTTTACAGCCTTCCTCTCCTAAAACTCCCACACTTTTTCATTCATGAAGCCCAGCTCACTCTATTGATCCTCAGGGAAAGATGGGGGTTTGGAGTCAAACCCAGCAGAGGAGCAGCCCCCCTATTTTGGGGGCTTTCACCCCTCGCCAAGAGGGAGGACCACTCACCTGGGGGAAGGGAGGCACGGATCTGGAGGACAGCTGGGCTTTGCATGGCTTTCTGCAGGAGGAGGGAGCAGAAGTGTACATACCACATCAGCCCTGCCCCACCTTCAGGAGATGCTTCAGAGTCAGCCTTAGTTGCCCCCTGTGTGGTTTCAGAGTGAATTGTGTCTTAAGCAGATGCTCTGAGTCCTATAGATTAAAGAGTATTTACCAGTATAAGCTGCTTCCCTCCCAGGGAATATGCCAGTAGTTGAACAGGGAATACATTTCGCTGCACATCATTTACTTCTCCAGCTCCCTCAGGGTGACGTTGTTTTGACACAAAGTCTGGGTTTGATTTGCTCCACGAAAATACTGATTGCTCTGTCAGCACCTTTAAATTTGGTAACACACCACAGCCTTCAAAATCCACAAAGGTAAATTTGCAATTTAAGGGGTGAGGTGATTTGTTGCACTATAAATAGACCACTGCATTAACATCCTAGTGCTCAAGTGGCACTAATCTAAGTAGAATACTTGTAAATGTAGTTTTTATGCTTTATTAATTGTTCCCTCATGAATTTGCTTTCCTTACTACCACTTATGCTGGTGTTTGATTTTCTCCCCCTCTTAACTTACTACTTTACCGAAAGATGCATTTCCCCCAATATCTTTCCCTTTCCTTAAGAACTCAATTGAAAGAAAATACATTTAATTAAAAGCCTGTGAGGCACTCTGATTCACTGTAAACCCCGCTTTCCAAAGATTCCACTCATGTGCCAGCCCCACTGGTTATGAAGGTGTATAACAGCACTGAAAGGATGAGTCCCTGTGAGAGAACTGTGTGTGGTGGTAAAACAAGCACTCCAGGGACATGTTTTCCACTTGTATCACTGCCACTGACTCATCACGGGTAAAATTCATTCTTTTGCAGAACATCAACTCAAAACTTACACCTTAGCTAAAGGCTTAAGGTGGGATTTCAATAGATGAATGATGCTTATATGGGTCTTCCTCACCAGACTGAACTGTGGGTTCTGTTCTCTCAGGGAAGCCACTTCTTATTCCTTTATTTCAGTGTCTTTCTCTGTAAATTAGTATTTACTCAGCCTTTGAGATGTTTGGATGAAATGGACTCTAACTAAGACAGGAGGGTTTGTCTGCCAGTTGATTGTGGCCAAAAAGTGCAGTACCTGACAAGTGGAATGCAAGTCTCCTTGATCCAAGCTTCTATAGAACCACAGATGCTCATGCTGGAGCACTTGTCTGCTTGTCCTTGGCACTTGGATGCTCATTCCAGCCTAGACTTACCCAGGGACTGATACAGGATGACCCTTGAGGAGCCTGGTCCTGGGCACAAAGGATTAGAGGGGGGGTCAGCCAGGCCTCCAGGGCCATGAAGTGGATTGGGTATTTCAGGATGGGACCAAAACAGCCAATACATTGCCATCTCAGACCAAGAAGATGACAGAGTTCTGCTTCTGTTTTATCTGCATTTCATCACCTGCTGAGGGATGGAAAGATTTGTTTAAACCCCTCATGAAACTATATATTAACTCATCCCTAGATATTACTGAGAAATAGTGAAGGTGAGAGCAAGGTGAAACTTTAGTACCTCTGGCTTTAAAAAATACAAGCACTATCGTCATTAGGAACCTACAGACCTGCAAGAGATCAGAGCTAGTGAATTTGAAATAAACTTTGAAAAGTGAATGGTGTGTTTGAATTAATCTCTAAAAATGTGCTTTACTGTGTAGGTAAGGTAAAATGTCAGCCTAAGGTTAAAAGCTTTGTCGAAGCAATCTCTGTTTTAAGACTTAAAGTGACCCTTGATATTTATCAGGGTAATGAAATTACAGGCCTTTTCAAAAGCTGATGAGAGGTTGTACTCAGCTCACCCACCATAACAACTATGTGGTTTTGCTGTAGCTGCACAACTTGCTTCTATATCACTTTCCTACCTGTAGAGACAAATCCTGCAGACTGAATATTCTTATTTCCCCGCATATTTGTGCTAAACTTCAGGGTTAAATAAAGACAGATATATTTATTTTACATTCATATTTAATTACCATATGTATATCCAATAGCTAACATATACATATATATATTATTAGTGACTGATGTGGCCAAACAGTGGTCACTTAGCTGACCCCTAAATGTTCCAGTTGACCTGACAGGCAAAGATGCTGCAGGGGTGTAAACAGCAGGGATAACAGAGGTGACTCAGCCCTCTCCTTGCTGTGTCACTACCAGCTGAACAGAGACAGAGGTCACTGGGCACTCATGGACACAAGCAACGCTCTACCAGGCTGAATGTGCAGGCTGCTGCCCTATTGGTAATCCATCAGTGCCTGAGGCTGGTGGTAAAAAGGTCTTTAATCTGCTGAACACAAAACAAACACAGAAGAGGAAAACTCCTGAAGCCAAACCACAAAGAAGTCCAATGTCAGAAATAGCAAATGAGTAAGCTATAATTTCTTTCCAAGTGCAACACTTCCCTGTCTAGTCAATGCAGGTGGCTTATACTGCCAAGTACGTTTCCTTTTCTCTGCCCAGGAAATCACAGGAAAGCATTCATCATTTGGAAGGAAAGGAGAACCAACCACATGCCTGTGTCCCTGATAGTGAGGCAAAATTTAGACATTTGTGCAAGAAAAATTGTGTGCTTCATCCTGCTCCAGTTGCAGTTGTCCTCTTTACACAGGCACCTATGTGAAGATCCAGTTTCCATAAAAGCTACTTCCAGCAAACACATGGGAAACAAAAAAATGGGATTTAATGAATAAATTATCAACTAAAAGCAAGACATCTGGAGGGAGTGGAAGTACATGGGGTCAAAAATCCTCCAAATCCTGAAGGTTTAAAAGTAGCACACACATCATGAAGTCTGATTCCACTTTTTGCCACCCAGCACACTTGGGGTTTTATGCTGATGGACTGTAAGCCTGGCTCAGGCCAGCTGAATAGGGTCTTCTCCATCTGTAATACATTTACCACATAGTTTTCAGACATCCCATTGCCAGCACAAAGGAAACTATAAGGTATATTATCATTTATCTTTTGATACGTCACTCTAAATCTAATAACCGATTTCATATTTTGCATTTGATTAAGTGATGCTCATTTTACTCTTGCTCTAAAGCTTCTTTACACATTTCAGAGATTTAAAAAATTCTTGGCAGAGTGACAGGCAAGGAAGAGCAATATTAAAACAAAGTCAGTGCCAAACATCCCGAAGCAGTGTCAGGAATTCCCAAAGCTGGCAACTACAGAGCTGATGCAAAGCTGGCAGCTGAGTCTATGGAAAAGGGGCTCTCACTAGCAAGGGTCAACCAAAGCTGCTGTGGTATCCAGTCAGGCTGTGTGGGGAGAGATCATGGAGTCTCCAAACAATTGAAGCATTGAGTTTATGACACATGCTTAGTCAGTGAGCTAAGAATAAGTGTGATTTGTACAACTGCAGATTTGATAGAAGAAGATGGTGGGATGATTGTTATGTATTGAATTGTTGATGGATTTCCCGTTACACTGATCTGCTAAAAATAGCCTAAAGATCTCTCTGATTTTTAGGGTGGAGCAGTCAGAATATCGAACATTTCAGAGTCATCTGCTGTGCTTTTGGATTCTTGTGGCTTATTTCAGACATCTTCACTAAAACAGGATCAATGACATCAGACAGACACCTATTACTTTCCACTGGCTAGGATAGTCCTAGGCAGCTTGTGGAAACGCAGGAGTCTGTGCTGTAGATACACTTTGCTCAGAGACATCACAAACTAGTTCTGTTTTCAGAGGATAATTAAAAATCACTGACATGGTTGAGCATATTTCCACTGTTCTAACGAGGATTAAATGTGACCCTCCAAAGCTCCTATAAGGTATTGAAATTATTTGACCCCATATAAAGACTGTTGTTTTCATTGTTGTTTCCACCATGATTGCATCCAAACATGAGGATATTTCTCCAAGACAGGGTCCACAAGTCAAAACAGAGTAATGCTGGTGAAGCTGAACTGCCCTGTTTGGAATTCCTTATCTTTCAAAACAGTAAAAACCTACAGCCTTCTCCACAATGAAACTGAATTTGAAATGCTTTACAAGTTTTAACAGTGCTTTGATATTTGGCCAGGAAAAAAGGGTCTGGTTTTTTTGAGTAGAGATGCAAAGCTATAATGTGCAACTTATATTAAACTAGCATGCCTCGTTGACATGATACCATTATGCAGGATAACCAAAAGCAGAGCCCTCGCTAATCTTAGAAACACAGGTCTGGAAGCAATCTCCAGGGCAGTGGACACCTCATCCATATTCCAGGCACTGAAACCCCCAGCCTCGTGCAGAAATTCTGGGAGCTACTTTTATGAAGATCATTATCTTTCTTAACCTCTATGCAAAATTCATAGTGCTGAGAGCCAGGATTCACTTTACATCAGTCATGGTAATAGTCTGACACTCCTGAAGTCCTTATTATTCCATAGAGCTAAGAAATATATATATAATCAGTTTTCCTTTTGATTTAGACCAGACAGGACAAATTCTGGCTTACAGAACTAGTTTTGCCTGCTTAATTCATAAAATCATCTCCTGAAAAATCCACTTTTGTCACCCAAAGAAGATCTGCTTTTAATCACATCATTAGGAGAATCACCTCTCAGATCTGCTGTAATGCAGAACTGCCCTGGATTGCCTCAGAGAGCAGAAAATAGAACAAACTGCTCTCCTAGTCTTCACTGCAACCTTGGAGCCTAATAACAACATTTCTTCATCAAATAACGTAGAGGCAAACCTGCAGATTTACAAAGCAAATGAGTAGTAATTCTGGGGCAAGGAATAAATAAATAAAGCAGAAGCAGAGCTGATGGAAAGGAGGGAGCGATGTCCCGCTTGTGTTTGTTTGATAAATGACTGTTTTTTTAAGGAGGAAAACACAGAAACATTGATCTGAGGTCCCTTCACAGACATCTGACTACATGGACAGAGCTTTAAATTTGCGTAGAGCCCCACCACCATTTTCAGGGAAGATTTCAGTTTATATGTTACTTCAGGTTATTATTAAAATTATAAGAGAAAGGATTTCAGTGTGACCCTGCTACCTGGGATTTGCTTCCTAGCTAATTCCTGTCAACAGTGATGCCTAAGGACAGTCATCATTTTCTGCTCAAATTTTATTGCCAGGGGAACATTAATGAACCAAAAGATATAAACTACACAAAACCTGTTCACGTGCTTATGTTTTAGTCACAGGGAATCTGGGGCTTCCAAGTTCTGTTTGGGAAAGCGCAATAAAGAGCAACATAGAGATGGACAAGTTACCTCCTTAGGAAGAGTACTGTGAATCATGTTTTTTATACCTGATCTTTTTGTTGTTAAGAATTACATAAGAATTCACATGAATAGTATTCCCCCTGGATAAAACTGAAAGGAAGGAAATCTCAATGCTTTCACACAGTAAGATACCATCTGCTTCTATTTAAGAAATCCATGATAATGGAACTCAAAACACTTTGATCAGATGTTTAATGTGACTTTAAGAGTTTTGGATTAGTATTCCGGAGCAGCCTCACAAAAAATTGTCAGCTCCAAAATTGCTTCTCAGCTCTTTCTCATGGCGACCAAGAAAGAAAAAACAGTATTTCATTCTCTGAGAACAATAAAAACAGACTTCCCCACAAATTTGAGGAGTTTGTTACAAGCACAGAAGAAAACCCTGACATATACTCAGACTGTATACAGTTATAAACAGCAGATTTGGGTCAGACTGAATGAAATGGCTCTTCCTCTGAATCATCTAATTACAGAGCATTTAAGTCTTTTTCCATATATGTAAATGGGACTTTATTATGCCAGCATAGTAAGATTGCAAAGTGAATACCCCACAAAATGAAGACTTTAAAATGGCAGAAAGATGACTCTCTTACTCTCAGAAAAAAAAAAAAAAAAGAGTAGGAAGCTCAAATACAATTTCATGCACATCAAAATAAGTGTCTATGCCTGACTGCAGAGGCACTGCATGACCTTGCAGGGTTTTCTTCAACCATGATGGGACATAACCTGGGAATGGAACAAAACCTGGTACTTCTTTAGGCTATGTCAGGACACTAGAACTCAGGATTAACTCAGAAAGCTGAAACTGGACTTGACTAGAGGTGGGAAGGTGAGGCAGGTCCCATGAAGGAGCTGAACGAGGAGTGAAGCAACTTCAGAGCTGAGACAGCTGCAACAAGGGGACAAGGTGAGGTCATACTGGCAGGACTGACACTGTTTTGTGGCAAAGGCAGGGAAGAGGAACAATATTAAGAAGACATCATCCTTAGGTGAAGATCCAGCAGGAACTTGTTCTGCATGAGGAACTCCCCCTCGAGCATCACTAGATAGAAATATTCAAAACTGTAGTGTAACATGAAAGCTGGCAACATCCCTGTTAATTTTGGTAAAAAACATTCATTCCTCTCTATTATTATTGAAATTTTTTTTTTCTTCAGTAAAGTATANTGTCATGAAAACTAGGGTTTGAACATTGCCAGGGTTGGGGCATCCATGGTATCTCCGGACACTTTGGCGGGGAGGAATAGCGTTTCCATAGGAGAAACACAGATTTTCCTGTCTTTAAATGTTCCGTGGTCAGTTCTTCATAGTCATCTCTGGTGGACACAGAGGTCACAGCAAGCTTTCCTTTGTGAATCATGGGCTGGGTTGGGTAGATCAGATTGGTCAATGGCTCTTCTTACCTGGGCAGGGATGGGGAGGGATCCAGGAGAGAGTACCAGGAACTGAGAGCGTAGGGGATCCTGGAGGGGCCACTGCATTTGGAAATGTTGGGTTCTATAGATTTTCCTGATAATGTAGAAGTATTTAACTGAGGGTCTGCATTATGGCAGAACTGTTTGCTGTTCTCTAGGATTTATAAGAAAATAAGAAATAAAACAGTGACAAAATCCACTACTTGTACCCCAAAGTAAAGACAGCAATGGACCAAAAGGCTAAAAAAACTGTAAAATATCAAAAAGTATTCCAGAGTAAGTTATGGCACACATTGCTTGTAGCATTGTTTACCTCAAATCTACTGACAAGACACATACGTGCCCTTAAAATACTTACCAAAAAATGCAAGATTTGCATGCGTTTTTGTGTTTCCCTATATACATAGAAATATTCAAAACTGTAGTGTAACATGAAAGCTGGCAACATCCCTGTTAATTTTGGTAAAAAACATTCATTCCTCTCTATTATTATTGAAATTTTTTTTTCTTCAGTAAAGTATATAAATTCTGGCTTTATCATTCTTCATTATCTGTAATTCAAAAATACTTGAGAAAACATATTCAAATTACTAAAATCCCACATTCCCAAAACATTAAAGTTGGGATTTCATATCTTTTTTTGTTGTCTGGAAAATTTGGGGTTAAAATCAAACATTTGTGCCCTACTCAGCTCTGGGACAAATAAACTTTTTACAGGAAAAAAAAAAAGCAGTTAATCCAATCTATTTCCTCTACCCAGTTAAGGCAAAGCTAAATTAAATTAATTTTTTAGATGAGTTACAGTGAAAAGCAAATGCCACTCAGTTTTTCCTAGGATTTGTTAACCTATATTAAGCAATAATTGAAATCAGATGACTTTTAGATTATTCAGGCCATGTTATTTTAAAAGCATGTGGATATGAGTACATTTTAATTCTCCAAAGGTATAACCAGTCCTGCCCTTTCACCTATGCATGATGGGGATGATGAGGACAGAATAGGTACTCTTTAGATTACAATGGAAATGAGATGCCCAGCTCCTTCTAATTTCACCTCCATTTCTGTTTTCCACCCCCAAATAAAGGCATCTTTGACTTGAGCACAAGTCCTATGAGGAGAGGCTGAGGGAGTTGGCTTTGTTTAGTCTGGAGGAGGCTCAGGGGTGACCTCATCACTCTCTACAACTACCTGAGAGGAGGTTGTAGCCAGGTGGGGGTTGGACTCTTCTCCCAGGCAACCAGCAGGAGAGGGGACAGTCTTAAGCTCTGCCAAGGGACGTTTAGGTTGGATATTAGGAAGAAATATTTTACAGAGAGAGTAATGAGACATTGGAATGGGTTGCCAAGGGAGGTGGTGGATTCACCATCCTTGGAGGTTTTTAAGATGTGACTGGATGTGTGTCTGGTAACCNATGTGTGTCTGGTAACCACAGTGGTGTTGGACCAAGGGTTGGACTTGATGGTCTCGGAGGTCTTTTCCAACCCAGTTGATTCTATGATTCTTTGATTCTATGATCTTCAGCCATAGGGCCTGAGGTCCCTTGGCTTGTTCAGCCTGGTGAAGAGGACACTGAGGAGAGATTTCCCTGTGGTCTACAACTTCCTCACGAGGGAAGCAGAGGGTCAGGCACTGATCTCTTCTCTGTGGTCACCAGTGACAGGACAGGAGGGAATGGCATGAAGTTGTGTCAGGGGAGGTTTAGTTTGCATATTAGGAAAGCTTCTTCACCCAGAGGATGGTTGGACACTGGAACAGGCTCCCCAGGGAGGTGGTCACAGAACCAAGCCTGACAGAATTTCAGCATTTGGATGATGCTCTCAGGCACATGGTGTGACTTTCAGGGTGTCCTGTGCAGGGCCAGGAAGGAGCTGGACTCAATGATCCTTGTGTCTCCCTTCCAGCTCAGGATACTCCGTGATTCTATGAGTTGCTAATGTGATGTTCATAAGCTTGCAGAAGCCAAAAAGCTCTCTCCAGCTGCTACAGCATCTAATACTCCTATGTCAAAATACAACAGATCAGACCAGACTAGGTTTACTCCAATTATTTCTGTCTTTCCTGTTTAATTTGCACATTTGGCAGCCTCTCAGTACTGCCCACTTTGCAGCTAGTTTGTAGATACTTTGTACAGGAAAAATTATCCAAGCTGTGCATACCAGTGAACCGAGGTGCCTGCGTTGGAAATGCCTCTACCTTTGCCAAGACAAATAAGCTGAGCAGATGTAATCATGAGAAAATTTTTTAAAATGTCATATTTACTGTGAAATATACCTTTGGGTTCCACGAAACATGGAATGCCTTCCTATAGAAGCCTCAGGGAACAAACAGAAAATGCTGAGGTTATTTCAGTCTGTAAATGACTGCAGCCTCATGAAGACAAATTCACTCTTTTCCTTTGTGCCAGCTTCAGAATTGCTTCCAAATCTGCCTAGAATCTAATAAATCATTCATATCACCTTTTTCGTTTAATAGATGAATATTCATGGTGATGGTTAGCAATTTGTAGGATGCTAAATTTCTGGAAAAATTTGCACAGAAATAACCAATTCCTTTTTAATCTTAATGATCACACATCTTTAAGGCACTTGTTGCAGCTGCCTATAGAAATTCAGAGGAGTATTGCCAATTAGTGGAACTCAAGGTATGCAGAGAGTATTGCTAATAAAGACACAGGTGAAAGCTTTGATGGCAGAGAGAGGAAAGGTTAGAGAGGAAGTCCCTCTTGAATTTCTCATTTCTTTTTATCTCTTCTTTAGGAGGTCCACAAAAATTGATGCCAGTGAAGTTTGGAAGGCAGAGCTGAACTGAAAGGTCATCTCTGGCCTTTCTACGTGTCACTCCAGCACTCCCAGCTGTGCAAGCTCTGCCCTGTTTTGGCAAAATGAAGCCTGAGCTGTTTTCTCCTCTGGGAATAAAGCACAAAGCTGAACACCAGGATTGCAATAGCTGCACACCAGGCATGAAATTTCTCTTTGGTATCACAGCTAATTTATGAAGAGGGAGCACCTGTTCAAAAAGCAATTCTGCCCATCTCTGTTCATCAGAATATCGACAATGTGATTTAGGTGACTTGGTCCTGTGCAGCTGAGGTCTGCAGTGGCTCCCCAGGTGACCTACAGCTATAAGAGAAAGGGGTGGCTGAGGTAGGGGTTCTGATTTTCTTCTAATATCATCAAGCTCTCCTCAAGCTTCCTTGAGGCTCTGCTGCAATCCTGTTAAAGTCAGTAGAGATGCACAACACTGATTGTGACCCTCTGGTGCAACCATTCTGAAGAACTTCACCTGTTCCCATCTCATTCCTATATACAGCCTTATTTAAGTGTAATTAATCACACTTATTATACTGGAAACTTTATCGTTAAAAGATCAAAACAATGTTATGGTAAAACCAGCACAAGTGCTTTTATTCCAGGCTGATTTTTAAATATCAAAACTTCTTTTACAGAGCTAAAGCATAACAGGGATTTTCATGTCAACGACTTTCTGAAGGCTAGATACTGAGATTTTATTAGTATTTTGACATCAAAAAAAATCCCAATGGCATTAAAACACCCATGAAACTTAAACACAAGTAGTGAGAGAGCTTTCTTCCATTTATCAAGTTTGGTACTTTCAAGTATGTTAGGGCTCTTGCAGGATCCAGATGGCTTGTACACAAAGATCAGGTTCAAACACAAACCTGCTTTTTTCTTTCCCCTTCTTTCCCTCCCCCTCCTTTCTCCCTCCATTTCCTTCCAAATCACTAATACTCTAAATAGGATATAAACGCCTGGACTATAAGTTCAGGTTCACTTCAGGGTTTGCCAGGGAATTAAGCTATTTTGTCTCCTGGCAATAGAGTGACAATCCAGCCAATTTTTATAAAAAATTGTTCCTGATCTGTGGACTGACCCTGTCTCTGTCCCTTTGAACCAGCTCAGCTGCTCTCACAGCCCTGTCCAACCCAGACAACAGCCAAAGGAGAGAGAGGGAGAGGAGAGAGGGTGGGAGGGAGGAAGGGAATCATGTCACTAACTTCCAGCAACATGCAGAGGTGCTGTTGGCCTGGGAAGTTTGGAAGTTGAAGAAAGACCACACGCCACCACAAAGGCAGCTTTCAGGAGCCCATGACCGTCTGTGCTCCAGATTCACACGAAAAGACTTAGTATTTTCAAGAGAAATTCCCGGATGTGCCCTGGAAATGGAAACCAAATTAGTGTCCTGCAGCAAGCAGGTAGGACTAGGTTAGGTCAGGTGTGCCTGTGACTGGTAAAGGAAACAGAGGCAGCTGTGCATCAAAGATTTTCAGGGCAGAAATTAGCAGTGTACAGACAAAAATACTAAAGAGGCTTTGCAACTCCTTATCTCCCATTTCTTTTTTCTTGACTATTTAATACTTTTCTGAAATCCTACACTGACAGCACATTGAACTATTTAGCTGTTAACTATTTGTTTACTGGACAAATGTACTGACTTAACATGTCCCAAGTCAAACCATGGGCTGCTTGAAGGAAAAAAAGATCCTGCAGGTCTCTTTAGAGCTTATTGAAGAAAATGGAAATGTGTAACTATATCAAGGATATTCCTGATGAGGTTCATTTTCCCATGTACAATTAGCATAATTATAATAAAAGGGAGTGGCTTTCTACAGCTCCATAAATCACAGCTCTCCAAGTTAATTCTGATTCAGTAGGGAGATTCTTTCCTTAATCAAGATGATCACCGTTCCATTCAGTGTATGGGAGCTGCAGTGCTGAGTGTCCCGATTCTTCATGGCTATAAAATATGTATGTGTAATGGTTTGTACCTTTTCACAGAATATTTATAGAGTGAGACTGTCAGCTCAGCCATAGGCAGATATTTTCTGAGGCTATGAAATGGTGGAACCAAAAAGCAGACACCTAAGCCTCCCAATCCAATCTGCAATTGAAAAAAATTAGACACATAATTAACCTAAATAAGTCTGGAAAGCACGTCATGCAGCAAGAGGGAAAAGATATCACTTTTCCTCAATTTATTCAAAGGCTAAAAGGTGCTTTGTTCACAGGTGCCTTGTTCACAGCCTGTACAAGAAACGTATTTTGGATTCTAGGTGATTCCTTCCCCCACAAAAAACACAATGAGAATTAGATCCAGCTGGAAGCTGACACTAAATAATTTCACATTAAAAATAAGATAAGGCATAGAATGGTGACAGGAAAGGTGAGTCATGGAACACATGTGTAGGGTTGTGTGGGTTGTATATTACCACAAATCTTTAAATCCTGGCCAGATATTATTATAAAAGGACTGCTACAGCTGTAACAGAATTTCCCACTTCATGAAAAAAATTACTATGTGGAATTTGGAGCTCTGTGCTATACAAGAGGTGAGTTAGGTAGAGGTGACTGCCTACATCCACTTGAAAAATCAAGAAATTTTTTCTCTCTGATCCTCTCCCTGAGCACTGTGGAAAGGGGAAGTTGATAAAACCTCCACTGAAGCTATAACAGAAAAAGATCAAACAGGAGCTAAAGCAAACAGCAGCTGGCTCAACACATATGAATTTCAGGTAATGGTCATAAACAACAGGCTGGAACTGTGGATGCTAGTAAAGTGAGAGCAAATGTCAAATCTTGCTTTTTAACAACGTGGTTTGGTTCAAAACAACAAATAAAATGAAAGTGTGGGTCACAAAAAAAACCCCAAAAACGTTTGATTCTGTGAGTAATGCAGACAACTGCTCCCCACCCCAGCAGTCCCTCAATTCCCAGCAAGTACAGGAGTGGTGCCTCCAAACAAATGGAAAATGAAAAGGCATCTGGGAGACTGAAACTGCTGCTGATCCTGCTGATCAAACTCCCTGTTTCACAGTATTCCTCAGTCTGTTGATTTGCACCCACCTGCCATCTCTTCTCTGAGAAACACATTGTAAAGTGTTTAAAGCAAAACCATCTTTCTACTCCTTTTTTTTTTGGGTGGTGGGTCACATGAAGGGGTTCTGGTCTTGGCTTTGACACTTTGGATCTAAAGCAGCAGTTGTAAGAGTAATAGACAATATTTCATCCTCAATCACTATTGGGTGCAGAGCCCCTGGAAATAAACAGAACTCATGCTGGTATCCAAGCACTAATGTTTAGGGAAGAGATTCAGCATTTACACAGATATTGAGGATATTAATTCATAGCAGGTCAAAACCCAGAGAAGGTTGCTCTTGGTGAGGTCATTGCTGGAGCTGGTTTCTTTCCCATCTGCTTATGTGAGATTTCAGATGCAGCTGTACAGACATATCAGGGGCAGGATGCTGAGCCACATGGATGTGGATACTGATCCAGACTCTCAGCTCCTATGAGAAGCATTAGCCCTCAGATATCTGTAACTAATAATCAGATTTCATGCTTATCATGAGAAAAATCCCATAATTGTCCTAATAGATCAATAAACAATTTATCCCATTATTTATTTCTTTGTTTGTCAGTGCAATAATCTGAACACAAAAGGCCAGGAAATATTTTTTTCCATCATGTGACCTTTGGGGTCTATTGTCATCTTGCTTTCTGCACCATGGAGCAAGCTCATTTGTAGAAAGGTAGAGAAAAAAAATTAGAATAGGTAGGAAGATTGTATTAAATGTGTTTACTTGGGCTGAGGGGATGCACCTCTGAGTCCAAACCATCTTGAAACCGGCTATTTCCAAGGCAGAGAAACCTCTGGCTGACCTAAAGATTGTTTAGCTGATCAAAGAAAGTGTAAAAGACCTCACAGGAGAAACTAAGAATCGTGCCATGGCACCAAGAGCTGCAGTGCCTGGGGTATGCAGGAGGTGGGCTGAGGTCTGGGTCAGGATTCAAGCCTCCATCCTCCATCTACCATTTTTGTCCCATCTCTGCCACAGGGAGATTTTACCTTTTGAAACTCAGAGACAAAGACAGATGGAGGGGAAAAAAAGCTCTTCTTCAGCTCCCCATGTTCTAATGAGGATTGTGGTTCCCAAATTGTGATGGGGAAATGGTGGAAGAGTCATTCAATGTCTGAAAAGTAACAATTCAGCATTGAAAATTATCTGAAACTGGAAATGGTTATTGACTGGCCAACTTAAAAGGCAAAACTGAAGAGGCAATTTTGAATTCAAAAAATAAATTAATACAAATGTTCTAGTTATGTAGTTGCAGGATATTGCATCAATATTAATCAAACTTCATCATATTTTGAGACAGTAAATAATGTTCTCTTTATCTCAAAAATTGAAAACCTGCCAGGCTCACAACGATGAGAGAGAAGCAAAGAGGTGCTAAAACACACTAGAATATGACAGTGCTTGGGCTGTCATTTAAACTGGTGTTATATGGTTGAGTGGAACAAAACTGTGCTATAAACCATGGTATGAAACTGTGAAAACCTGGATAGGAGCCCAAACTGGGATATGTCACACCATGAGAACAGTGGTGTAGAGATGATGATGCTCCAGAGGTTTATGTATTTTAAAAGGACAGCTCAGACTTTTCCTCCTCAGAGTAAAGGAAACAAAAATATATTTTTTTTAAAAAAAAAGAGTTTTGGTTATGATTTTCTTGTTGAAAATAGATCTTAAAATGTTTTGGTTTTGTTTTTTTTTTTTTTGTGATCAAATTCAAATGTTATTACCGATATTGGTTTAATCAACAACTTCTTTTAGAGAAAGGCCTCAATTTTGGAAAAGGGGTGAATCGAACAGTGAATAGTTTTAATTTTTGACCAGGACAAGACACAAGTACTTCATACAAGGTTAAGCAGCAGCACAAAGGCAAAGTGAGGAGACAGAACTCCTGTCTGCCTGCTCTGTGTGCAGCCCCACCACAATATCACACTTCTTTCCATTTCCTATTTAAAGAAGCAGAACAAAACAAATTTGCACAGAGCTGTTCAAATCAAAAGGTAACGATTACCTGCAATGAGCAAAGAGAAAAAAGAGACATTTCTAAGGAAATCTGTCTGTCTCTCATATATGATGCTGGGCTGTTGGTGAAATGGGTTTTTTTTAAGATTTTTTTTTTTCTTTCTGATAAATTTGACTCATCTTTTTCTTATTGGCAGGGCACAAAATAGGTAATTTTTGTTAATTTTCTGAGATGTTCGTTCTCTCTGTAATTTTTTGTGACTAACCAATGTAATGAAGTTGCCTAGAAATAATTTCTGGGAAAATACACCATGCTTTTGTCACTCCTCCATTGCGATATTCACCTCTCCCTCAGCTCTTCATGCACATAATGGAGCTATTACATGCTGAGAGGTTAAAAAATAGCTGCATAGAAAAAATGAACTTGACTGGCAGATTCTATGAAGGTCACAGAGCGAGAGTGACTTCACACAATTTCATGCGGAAAATATCTTATCCTACCGAATTTTGACAGGGTCCACATCAAAATCCCTTCTTCTGAATGCTGTGAAAACTGAGGGAAGGCTGGATGTAGATATAATCTCTAAAAGTGACCTTTTCTGCCTCTCTGCATTGGCTTCAGACATAAGCAGCTCCACATATAGAAAATATTCAGAGATGAGTTCGGAGCACATTGGAAACCTACACCTGAAACCTACTTTTTAATGCTGGAGTCTGACTTGCTGCTGCCAATGAACAGAGTGAAAGCAATTCCACCAGCCTGAAAGAGCAAGGTATAAAAGGCTACAGCCTCTCGATGGTCAATTAGAAGAGCTTCTGTGATCAAACCACCATTAAAAAGGGAGCAAAAAGCCAGGACTCAGTGTGCAGCGCCCTGCATCAGACCTGAGAGATGGACTGACCCGACTCTCAGCTGCTGCTGCTGCTGCTGCTGTTGCAGGCAGCAAACAGCTCTGAGATTAAAGGTACAGTACTGAAAAGCAAAAAAAAAGGGGGGTGGAAAAAGAAACGACAACCCAAAAACCCCTGCAGGCAAACCCCTCAAACCCAAACCCATTCAACACATTAAATCCTTGAGTTCAGCACACCAGTGCATATATATATATATATATATGTATATATATATCTCAACTGTATTTATTTGTTCTTTTCTTGAATTTATAACTTCAATATTCGCTGTCGATGGCAGTGTGCTTGGGCTTTTTTCCATTTGGTTTTTCTATTTACTCCTCACCACCATCTGTGGTGACTAATACACTACAGGGATATGTGAATTATAAAAAGCAGTCTTTTCAAGAGGGCTGAGGTGATATAAAATATCTGAAAGTGTTGATGTTACAACTGACATTGTTTCAACCATGCATTGAGTTTGAGTACTTATCAAGATTTTTTCAGATATGTGACCAGAACTAATTTTTTCCCAAAATAATTAGGAATCGATAGGCTCTCTAATTATAGGGCTACTTGCCATGGCTGGCAATAGTTCTGATATCGTATATGTCAAATATTTATAGTTGCCATTGCTGAAAATATTTCTCAGCAGGGAATTTGCAGAAAGGCACCTGTGCAAGGACCTCAAATTCAGGCTCTTTAAGTTCTATGACTCCCTGGATTTCAGCCAGTCTGAAAAAGGCCCCAGATACACAAACACTGATTAAAAAATTTGTATAGCTCGGGATATCAGCATATACGGTCCTGAACTGAATTCATAGAACCACTTATGATTGAAATTAAGAATATACTTATGTATTTGGATGCTGTCAATCCTGAGGGCTGATAATTTTATTTCCTCCTGCTCATATGGATCTTCACATTGTCTTAAAGGGAAGAACACGTAAGAAGCAGATCTCAAGACTATGATCTTAACACTGATGATTTTAGATTTTCTTTCCAAAGTAGCTGATTGATGACAGAGTATTTTAATTGGCATATTGTTCATCTGAGGGGGAAAACAAAGGGATTTTTTAATTTCTTGTTTTTCTTGTCAGTCCCATTGAGAGAGATTACTTTTTTCTCCCTGAACACAGATTTCTCTGATCACCAATGACATGCCTCATCAGCTGTAGAAATGAAAAAGAATTTCCTACACAGACAATTCAGAATCAGCTGTTAGAGGTAGGCCAAGTATCCTTTCACTGTTCTTTACAGTGATGGCTAAAGCTGGGGTTTTTAGGATACAAAGCCTCATTTGCTGCCTGCTATCAACACTTTGCATTTCCTTTGCCTCGTTATCAATGCTTGAAAAAGTTGTGTCTGACTTTAGTGAGAGAAGGAGATGTAAATACAGATTCTTCAGCTGAAATGTCCCTTCTAAAATCCTTTTTGTCACCCAGTGACCTCTGTCATCACCAGCATCTTCTTCCCCTGCCTCCTGCTCTTTCCAGACACTAAGCTGCACTGAAAGTTGCCCTGCCAGCAACCACATACCATTGCTAATGATTTGTGCTGATTTAATTCGAGAAAAAATTCATTTTAAAAAAGATTGAACAGACGAAAAAATAAATTATATGAGGAAGCAGGATGCAGTTTGCAAAATAGCACTCAACTGCTACAATGTAGGAAAGTGGCCCTATGTTCATGAGTGTAGTATTTTGTCCTTTATTTTAATTCTGGTTGGCTCAAGATGGTTAGAAAGCTTTTACAAATGACTTGAAGGAATGAGTCTGATACTAGGAACGTAAATCCTGCTCACTTCACTAGTAAGAGTGATCTTACTGGTTAACTCCATCAGTTTAGACTGAAAATCTGTCAAAGAACATTGGACAGAATCTGACAAAAGTCAGCCAGGTGGGATAAATTCAGATTTACAGCATTATAAATCAGGAGGCTATGACCCACCCAGCATGAATAAAAAAAAATCATATAACCACAATATCTTCCATATGTTTTCAAATCCCTAGGAGGATGACTCCTTTCCTCACACAGAAGTGAGAAAATAACATGTTTTAATCCTATACAGAGAAAGCTGCACTATCAAAATTATCATAATGGAAATTCATAGTAACACAAACCGCTTTTGAGCTTGAAGCAAAGTTTTCTGCTTGGACATGGTCTGATCCCCACTGCAGACAGCACGCTGACATTTACTAAGGGATTAGCACATCCTTTAGCATCACATCCCATACACTGCAGCAGCACAACCTCTGGCCCCACACACAGAGCTGTTATTTGATAGGGATGTGACTTGCACGAACGCTGCAGCTGTGCTGGCCCTCGGTGATCTGACACGTTTGTTAAGGGCTGTCAGAGGAGAAAGTCACCCTGTAATTTGGACCTGGGGTGAGAGGGAATCTCAGCACATGCTACAACGCTGACAATAAGTCTAGAATTTCTTAGTTCAATCCCTTTTTGAGCTGGTTGTGAACTGAATCCTGCAGCTCGTAGCTGGGGATCTCTTTGTCATGCTCCCCTGTATCCAAGACCCTGGGAAGGCATTTTAGCTTCTCCCCAGCGTTTCCTCCTGAGCTGACTCCACTGAGACGTGGGTGGTGACTGCATGGCTTTCATTGTAACCACAAGTTCCCCAATTGCTAAAAACAACAACCCAAACCCTATAGGTCCAGAGTGCTCCATAGGGAAGCACAGCCATGTATCTGTCTGCAGGTACAGACCAGGCTGGGAACTGGAAGATAAGCTGTGATTAGAATCACAGAATCACAAAATGTGCTAAGTTGGAAGGGACGCACAAGGATCATCGAATCCACTCTTAACCCTGCACAGGACCATCCCCAAGAGTCACACCATGTGCCTGAGAGGATCATCCAAATGCTTCTTGAGCTCTGTCAGGCTTGGTGCTGTGACCACTGCCCTGGGGACCCTGCCCCAGTGCCCAACCACCCTGTGGGTGAAGAACCTTTTTTCTAATATCCAGCCTAAACCTCCCCTGACACAGCTTAGGTCATTCCCTCACATCCTGTCACTAGAATTAGGACAGTCCTCAGGCAGGATGTCAACCAACCGATTCAGACAGAAGGAGGGGATGAGACTGGTCTTTGGTGAACAGATACCAAAGTTGTTTCCATCTCACAGGGCTAGAGTAGCCCAGGGGTTGCCATCAGCAACCAAGCTGGATAAATCAACGCTCTGGGAAAAAAGATTTTCTCTTGCAGCCTGAAGTCATTCGCATGTCCCTTTACCTGTGCTGGAACACAACCAAAGGGCAGGACTGAGATGTATTAAAGAGTTGAAAGTCTTTTTATTGCTAAAATTTGAATTCACAGTCCAATTTCTCATTTGATAAATCCATAGCTGTCAGCTACAGGCACTTCAGGGCAGATTAGTTGTGTAAGAGCACAATATGCTGTACTCACAACTCTGATCTTGGAAGATATAAACACAAAGAATCGATTTCTCGCTCCTTTGTTTGAAATGTGGCTGCCTACAAATGCTGATTGTAAACTCATTTTCAATGGATCCATGAGATCCATTTTCTCATCCTTTCCCTCTATTACATAAAAGAAAAGTATCCAAAGTGCAGCAAAGAGAAAACTGGTCATATGGTAAAGGTGGAATGTACAATGCGTAGTGATGGCACATGGACAGTTATTCTTACATTGGAGTACAACCTAAAATCTGAGGTTTGCAGTAATATCCAGCCGACAGACAGCCTGACAGACAGCCTGTATCTGGATGGGACAATCTTCCTACTCATTCACTCCCTACAAAACCACATCCTTAGTTGGTCTAAATCTGCACAGCCCAACTGACTCCTGCAGTGTAGCGGGTTTGTATCAGGTAATTATTCATCCCTACCACGGAGATGCGAGTTCATCTGTAGCCTGAAGAACTGGATTTATCCTTCTGACCTCTGTAGAAACTGCTAAAGCAAAGGGCTTAATGAAGAAAGGGAAAATTCAGGCACAAATCACTGAATTAAGTGTGTGGAAAAGACCTGCAGCATCATGTAGTCCTCCCACCAAGACAGGGATAGGTACCAAGAGCAATTAGTTAACATTCATTTCACAATTCCTTCTGAGGTAGAGAGCAAACAGCAGAGAGCAAAGTAAGGGGTTGAACAGCTCACAACCACCAGCAAAGGGTTTTACATCAGTGGGTCTTGAGCAATCCTTTCCTCTGGAACACACACCTGCAGGCCTGGGATTCTGGAGACTGTGCTACAGACGCAAGAGAAAGGATCCTGAAAAGGCATATGTGGAAGCCCAGTCTTCATTTTCTCCTTTGGATCAGGACTCCCGTGGGTGACTGAAGCTACCAAAGACGGTTTCACTGGTGGAGCAAATTCAGGAATCATCCCCCCAGCGAGCAGCTTTAAATTAACCTGGTTATTTCATCCCAGCTCTTTGACAAATGAGTCTGATTTATTTAGCTCATTTGAAACAAGTTCATTTTAATGAAGTTATTTATATAACTCCATGATGCCATTAGCCAGATTACATGCTGTCCGAAGGGCATAACGCATGATCTCATTTCCAACTTAAACCCCTTCCATTCCTTTCATCCTCTAACTTAAGTAGCAGAAGATCAGAACATATAATCTTCCACTTTTCTCTAGATGGCAAAAAGTTGTTTGACAGCTGCCAGGTGTCATCAGCTCATTTAGACACTCTTTCTCTAGCCTAGGAAATCAGATTAGAACGTGAAACATATTTCTGCTAAATCACATAGAAATACAGCCCCGTTTGAGGTCCAGAAACATATAACTGTCACTTTTAAAATAGACAGTGTTGCCCTGGCCACTGCACTGTAAATCACTAAATTTAATTTACTGCTTTAATTGCTTCTGGAGATTATTCTCACCAGATTTTGTACATCTATAATAGGAAAAAAACCAAATCAGTTGTGGTTTGGGTTTCAAACCCTGTAATAGATTTTCCAAGAGACCAGCTTCTCCCACTCATGTTCAACCTCCCCATGTCAGTGCATTGGCACGTGGGCACAGAATTCCCCTCCCTAGAGCACCTTGCACATCTGAGCCTTGCTCTGAACAGATGAGAGAGCCCAAGACAAGCGACATGGGCACTTTAAACCACCACTAAAATTGGCTCCTAGCACTGGGTATAATCTTGCACCAAGACCCATCGATTCCCTGTGACTTCAGGTGGAATTGCAATCAGCAAGATAAATGTTTCTGAAGAACTTGGCTGTGCAGGACTGGACTGACATTTTTGATGTTATTTATGAAGTGCTCAGTTTGTAACTTTACTGCCTGAGTTCCAGATATGCTTAAGTATCCAGGCATCTCCCTGGTCCTTCTGAGGCAAATGCAAACATTTCTCAAGATGTTGGAGGATAATCTTGTCTCCCTAAGTTGGTCTCTGTCTCTTCCTGAGTGTGAGGCATCCACAGGACATGTTAGGCACCTACATGTTAGGACCCTGGACAACACATCAGAACAGATGCCTGATGGACTGTTTCCTTATTAGAAGGGAAGAACCAGTGCTCACTTTTTTTTTCATGATAGCTTCTGGCACAGTCTCTTCCCTGGGACTTGGCAGGCCTCTCTCCAGGCTCCTCCTCAGTGTAGAGCATGGGTCCATGGGCATATTCTCCTCAGTGGTGAAGCCACATAAAGAGATATCTAAGGTAGTCTCCCTGCAAACACTTCTGTTCACATCCTGCAGTTCTCTTTTCTGGCTTTGTAACAGCTTTATGGGTTTGTGCTGGAAACTGGGTCACCGAAAAGATCCAGGACAAACCAGAAAAACAGCAAAAATTACCTATTTTTCTTAACCCAGATCACTTCAGTTAAGCAGCATTCCAGCAGAATGGTAAAGGTAGGGGAATCTGCTCCCTCTCTTCTTACACTGAGCCTGAGACAAACCCAGGGTAGGAGGCCTGATGCACAGCTGGGCAGGACAAAACAGGGGTCTCACATCCAGCTCCCTGGAATATGAAGGACTTTTACACTGCACCCTCACAGGAAAAATCTGATGGTAGTGACAGCAGCCAGCCTTGTCTCGCTCTAAGTGTGCTGGCTGCAAGAATAGGGTGTTTTTCTTGGTGCTTCTGGTCTTCAGTTCCAGCCCTTTCAGCCACTCTCCAAGAATGTGAGTGCAGGGCTCCAGGGACCACTCAAGCAAAGCAAGAAGAGTTTAAGCACCTCTTGGACAGCAATTCTGAAAAGCAGATGAGATCTATCACTGTCTTTTCAACAGCTTTTTAGACCTTTAAATTTAAAGGTTAAATAGGTTGATCCCACCCTTCACTAATTTCCCCAAATATTCTCTTTTTTTTTCCATATAAAAGGGTTTGAGTTAGTTGTTGGGCTTTCTGTTTCACAGAATGAAACCACTGAGAGAAACCTTTAGTCACACCGTATATTGCAAGAAAAACAATCAACAATGGATCACATTATCAAACACAAGAGATAAAAAGAAATATTTAAAACTAGGGCAGAAGTGACCATCAGAGGTTGTTTAGGTTGTGTCTCTGGTGTATGTATTGACAGAAACTTCATGCTGCTATGAAAGGGAGACTGCAAGACCAGTATGAGCCCAGAAGGCATGTTTTGTAAACATAAGAAAACCTTATACAGTGGGGAATAATGCCACAAATAACTTTTCTTTCAATGGAAAGATTTGAGTTTAGAGTTGCATTCCGTCTGCCAGCTCTGTGACAATCCAAAGACAAAAATAAAACTGGTTGACCTGCTTAGATAGTCGAAGTTGGAAGCAGAACAACAAAGAGGAGAAGAATTTCATGTCCTAGTAAAACAGATTTAGGAACAAATCAGAACGAAAATAAAGTAGATGCTGCTTGTTCACATCCTCTCAGACTTTGAAAAAGCCGGTTCACAGCTCCTGGATATATCACAGCACCATCTGCCAGCAGAGAGTAGAATTACACGATAAATGGCACATTTTGCCCGAAGAACCACTTTGTCCCCTTTAAATGCACCGGAGGTCTGTCATTGCTTTCATGGTAGCCAGCATTTGGCAAACACTGCCAAAAAGCTGAACCTACATAAAAGCTGAATCAACCTACAGCTCCAAAACAGGACACGTTCTTTCACAGTGGAATACATCACTGCCCTCCCAAAGCTCCTCACAGAGTTCAAGACCATGACTATAAAGCTCTAATTTTATGGATTTTATGGATGATATAGGCCAAGAAAGCCACTCTTGGCCCTCATGTTGTCCCTCCCTTCCCTATGCAGCTGTTGCCACCCTGTCCACCCATGGCCCCTGCACACATGTGATGCAGAAAGCATCTGTCCACTTCTGCATGTTCCTCCTGCAGAAAGAACTAAATTCTGCTCTCTCCTCATGCCTCCCTCTGTGTAGCAGGATGTTCTGCCTGGAATGGGGAAAGCAACTCGAACAATGCTCTATTTGCAAAGCTATCAGTGGTAAATAAAGAAGGGGACATCAAGCAGCTTTTGGTGTTGAACAGTGCAGAAACCAGTCTGACTTATCAATCCCAAAGTTAAACATCCTGATAGTGAGATAAAGATATGGTAGACCTGGTAAAATACTTTATACTGTAAAAGCCCAGTCCCAAATTTAATAGTGGAGTCTTCCAACACACCCCTTCTTGGGATGTACATGTGGGAGTCCTCCCTCAAGTGGAGATGCCCTTCAAGGTTGAGCGGAAGAGGTCTGCCCATGGTCATTGGTACAGGCGAGTAACATTAATCTCTACTAATAATTGGGTTTGCTAGCTTGAATACAATTGCTTTAATGCAATTGCTTCAATGTAATTGCTTCAACATTGCTTCATAGTGCACTATATTATAATAGTAGTTACAGCTCCTATAATGTGTAGTAAATAACTCTGATTAAGATCTTTTTGTATAATCATTATCATAATAAATCACATCTATTTATATAAACATATCTAGTTTGCTATCCTTAAAGCCGCAGGACAAAAGTTGTATAAAGGTTCAATTAAACCTATATAATCCTTTACACATCGACTGTTGACAGTCTAAGATTGGATCCAGCCACACCTAGGCTCCTCTCTGGGAAGGAGTTTAGAAAGCAAGGAGGTCCTTTCTGCACCTTGTGAGGTGAAGAGGGCTTCTCTAATAAACTTTGTCTGAAGCTCCCACTCTGCCCATGACCCTCTGCCATCAGCACCTCTGATTTTGGTAGCATACAGTGAATCACTTCCCAGCTGGGATCCATCTGGTCCTCCCATGTGCTCTGTCCATTTCTCTCTCTTCTCTTCTGCCAGTGATTCTGTGAAGCCTTGTTCCTTCTCATCTTCTGCTGTCCATACACCATCCTACAGAAACCAGTTTCTCCTTCCGGTCCTCCCAGATACCCCCCTCCAGCCACCAAATTCTTTATGGATACTGTGAATCACACAGCCGCCTTCCTGCTAAACTCAGTAGCAGGAAGAATGCCTCATCCCAGTGTCACTGGTAGCTCAGATTCGTGTAGACCTTGATGGCAACTTGCCCTCTGCTCTCTGTCTCTGGGACTCTGGTCCTTTTTATTCTTCATGTTGAGCCACATCAGCACAACCATTCCTAGTCTTGGGTTGTGTTCAGTGGGATGGCTACTGCCATGATCCCAGATTGTGGGAAAAGCTCTACATGGCAACCCAGGTGGTAGGTGTGCTTGTCATGCAGCCCAGGCTGACTGCAATCAGAATTTAGGTGTCTCAGTAGAAGTCTCAGGAAAAAAAGACAGGAAAATGCCCTCATTCCCAGTTCCACAAACTGTGTGTTGAGGCTCCTGAATACAACGCCATCCCCTAATATTTTCCAGGACTCTGACAGAGGGTAAGTGACACCGCAGGCACTCAAAATGTATCAATAGAGGCTTTAAAGGTGGGTCAGTCCATTATAGCCTCATGCAGGTGCAAGTGGGGAAATTATGAGATTGTCACCACAGACAAGGTCCCAAAACAAGTCACTGCTCTCTATAGGATTATTCCTAGCACAGGCCACAAGATAATAATTCTTCTTAGAGGAGATGCATTCTGCAGTGAAGAACTCACACAAGCTCCCACCAATGCTCTGTTACTCCTTCCCTGGCATCTCTCTGTTTCACAGCAGCACTTCAGAGCCTGAGCAATCCTCCATAGCCAGCCCATACCAAACTGTGAGCATATAAATGAGCAAGTGTTATATAAATACTAGATTGTTTATATATAGAAATGGCTTTTTTTCTGTCAATGAGTAATGAATATATTTGCTATACCCATATGTAATTAGATACATACAAATCTATACAGCTAGAAATCTATGTAAATATGAAAAATCTCATAAACAGACAGGAATCAGCCTGTCTTGTAGGACCATTCAGTGAGGAAAGGAAGTGTCTTTTCCTCCAGATTTGTTTCCTCCAGATTGTGTCAACTACTGCTTCCACTTAAAAATTCCCTGCCCTAGAGAGTAACATCTCCACGTCTGCAGAAAATGCAGTTTCTTGGGAAAGGATGAAAAAAAACATGTACAAAGGCTTCATCAGGTGACAATCCACAAGCAATAGTCCAGTCCTGTGAACTTGACTTTACTTGGAGCAAAATTTTTATGACTGACATTTAAGATGCATTTTTGAAATGTGGATGCTGAATGGACACTGTGCACCTAAACATCTGGCAACGCGACAGAGAGGCCCAGCTCCATGA
>VYXB01002027.1:498653-547916 GCA_013397135.1 Pachyramphus minor | reverse complement strand
GTAGAAGGGAGGCCCAAGCTCAGGTCTGAGACTCAAGTTCAAGGTATATATATATATAGCATAGTGTTCAGAGACTTTTGATTCATGTGTTTATAACCAATCCACAACTGTTTCAGATTTTATTCTCTTCTTTGGCTAATTATTAAATGCAACTCCTTAATATTTGCTTATACCTAGTTAATTTACCAGACTAATAAACTTTGTGAAGAAAAACCCAAACTGCTGTGGCTTCTTGCTGTAATGTACATTGCAGAAGTATTCAAGAGAGAGAATTCAAGAGAATGTCACTCTGTAGACTAGAATTGCTGAAGTGTGCAGAGCAGAACTGAACAGGCCCTTTGGCTTCTTGACCTTTACCAGATACAGTTTTCATAGAATCATATGATCATTTAGATTGGAAACATCCTTTAAAATCAGGGATTCCAGCTGTAAACAAAGCACATGCCACTAAACTATGTCTCTAAGTACTTCGTCTTTTAAATACCTCCAGGGATGGTGACTCAACCTCTTGCCTAGGCAGCTTATGCTAATGCTTGAAAACTCATTCAGTGTAGAATTTTTCCCTGATATCCAATCTAAACTCCTCCTGGAACAATTTGAGGTCATTTCCTCCCATCCTGTCACTTGTTACCTGGGAGAAGAGGCCAAACCCCATCACTCTACAACCTCTTTTCAGATAGTTGTAGAGAGTGATAAGGTCTCCCCTGAGCCTCCTTTTCTCCAGGCTAAACAACCCCAGCTCCTGCAGCTGCTCCTCATCAAACTTGTGCTTTAGACCCTTCACCAGCTCCGTTGCCCTTCTCTGGACATGCTCCAGCACCTCAATGTTCTCCAATGAGGGGCCGAAAACTGAACATAGGATTCCAGGCGCAGCTTCACCAATGCCAAGTATAGGGGCATGATAAGTGCCCTAGTTCTGTTTGCCACACTATTCCTGATACAAGACAGGATGCCATTGGCCTTCTTGGCCATCTGGGTACACTGCTGGCTCATATTCAGCCACTTGTTGACCAGCATTCCCAGGTCCTTTTCTGCCAGGCAGCTTTTCAGCCACTCTGCTCCAAGCCTGCAAACCTGCATGGGGCTGTTGTGACCTCCTTGCAGATCCCAGCAGCACTTCACTTTATTGAACCTCATACCACTGACCTTGATCCAGCCTGTCCAGATCCCCCTGAAGAGTCTTCCTGCCCTCCAGCAAACCGATACTCACCCCTAATTTGGTGTTGTCTGCAAACTGACTGAGGGTGCACTTAATCCAGATTGTTGATAAATATATTAAACAGGACTGAGCCCTGGGGAGCACCACTAGTGACCTGCCATCATCTGAATGTAACTCCATTCAGCATCACTCTCTGGGCCTGGCCATTCAGATGATTTTTTTACCCAGTGAACAGTGCACATGTCCAAGCCATGAGCAGCCAGTTTCTCCAGGAGATTGCTGTGGAAAAGGATGTCTAAGTCTTTACTAAAATCCGGGTGAACACCCACAGTCTTTCCCTCATCAGCTAAATGGGTCACCTGGTCACAGAAGGAGATCAGGTTGGTCAAGCAGAACCTACTTTTCATAAACCCGTGTTGGCTGGTCCTTATTCCCTGGTTGTCCTGCAAATGCCACATGATGGCACTCAGGATGATCTGCTCCATGACCTTCCCCAGCTGACAGGCTTGTAGTTCCCTGCTTTGACCCTTCTTGTAGACAGCTATCACATTTGCTCACATCCTGTCAACTGGGACTTCATCAATTAGCCAGGGCTGCTGATAGAAAGTGGCTCAGTGAGCACATCCACCAGCTCACTCGGTACCCTCAGGTGGATCCCATCTGGCTCCATAGACTTGTGCATGTCTAAGCCCATGACAGGTAACTGACCATTTTTCCTTGGATTATGCTTCATCCTGCTCCCTGTCCATGTCCCAGCTCATGGGGCTGGGTAACCAGCGAACAACTGGCCTTACTATTTAAGACTGAGGCATAAAGAAGGCGTAAAGCACCTCAGTCTTTTCTTCAGCTTTAGTCACTAGGCTTCCTCCCGCATCCAAATTTTTCTTACTTTCCGTTTTTTTACTCAAGGTAATGTGAAGTTTTATTTAGACTTGCTGGGAAAGAGCTCTGGGATCCTTCAATGAGGAGTGCTGTAAAAGTTCAAGGCAATGTCAGACTGGGAATTATCTAAATCATGGCGAATTAACTAAAGAAGATAAAGCTATTAAACATTCCACAACCCAGTTGTTTCAGTGGAAATGCTGAGAGATAAGTATTAATAGGTTTTTTTAGAAGATAGGATAGCGAAGAAATGAAGTATTGATAATATGTCTTTTGTCCTTTAAATAAGAAAAATAAAGTGTCCAGAAAAAGCAGAATCTCTTTTTCTTAGAAATAAAATTACAATAATTACCAGAAAAAAATCCCACATGCATGTTGTGCTCTCATAATTCCTAATAGGACTTGAAAGTATGGTTTGAAAATTCTGTATTTTTGATAAAGATACAATAATATTTGCAAATTCGTGGTAGTGTTGCATATTCAATAGGATCCCCAGATTTCATATCATGAGCATATTGCTTTGGCATATAGCTTTGCTTTGCCATAGTGCGAGGAATATTGCTTCCATTGGTCAAACACAGATGGTTTGATGAGAGCAATGGAAAAGAAAGACATACACACGTAGCTCACATATAATTTCAGTAGGTTGACATACACAGTGCTACTGAAAGAACAGGGAAGGACTCAGTGAGCAGAATTATATCTGAGCTAATCTGTCAAATAACAACAATTTTTAAAAATTAGCACAATGATGCTGTAGATACCAAGTCCATTATAAGTGTCTTCCCAACAGATAAACCATGTACAACAAATCAAGCAAGCAGAAACTTCTCGACTTTGTTACTGCTGCACAAAAGCACGTCTACTACAGTAGTTGCTTACTTACTTAAGATCAGTATTCACATCCAAGTCTTCTTGTGGCTGCAGTCAGTATTGTAGTGACACAGTAGAGTTATACCTTTCCTACATAAGCCTTACAGTTTGAAATGATGTAGAGAATCCTTGTTAACACCTTATGGGCAAGATAATGGCAGTTCGTTGTTTAAGCCATTTATCTGAGTACCACGTTCCACTTCTTATGACGGGATTTAGCCCCAAAGCTGGCTGAGTGCCCCTATTTATCACACAATAACTTAAAAAAAAAGAAAAAAAAAAAGAAAAAGTAGTATATCTCTCAGGTATACAACTGGTTTTAAGATCACAGCTAAAGGGTGTATTTTGAGTCAAAGCTGTGTGTGATCCTGCTGAAAGTCATAAACGTCCCTAGGTTCTGCGAGAGTACTCTTATTTAGCTGCTATGAAAGCATAACACAAAGGCACTTACAGGGAAGCAAAGTTTATATCTGGCTCTGTTCAGCTGAAGTGAGCCCTTGGCTCAGCACGGCTAAATTGCTCTCTCTGCATGTCGGCCCCTCTCTGCCTGCTGGCACTGACATTGCTGTGCTCCTCAGTGCTGCTGCAATTTTGGCTGCTTGTCCTTCCCCTCCTCCTCTCCTTATAGCACGTGGAAGGCAGGAACATAGAGACTGTAACAGAGGAGATGTACAACTGCAAGTGCTTCTAATCCAAGTTGTAAAAGACACAGAGCAACCAAAATCCAATTTAAGCATGGCACAGAATACAGGTCCTGAAGCATTTTGGAGTCTGCTTTCTTCTCTGTATATGAAGTCTCAACAGGCAATTGGTTCACATTGGGTTGTAAACTGTCCACTCAAAACAACAGAGAAAAAGAATGAATTATGTTCACATGGTTAGCACACTAACAACTCACATTAGGTATAGCCTGACAGTACATTTAGGTCCCCAGATTACCCTCTGGAGGTACATACAAGGTTGCTGACACCAAACTTGCTGGCTGCACCCTGGCTTGGCCATAAACCCTGAATTAGCAAACTGTATATAAGGGACTGACTGTACCTCTGGGATGCATGGTATGGTCTTGATCCTTGTTTTTTCATATATGATGTAATTTGCTTTTTTTTGCCTGCACCCCGTGCTTCAGCTTGGGGAAAAAGCAGCTAGTGGAATTTTCCTTCTTGCCTTCCGAGGTCTGATTGCAGATGTCTGTTTGCAAGGTCTAAAGGCAAGCCATTTCCACAAGGTAGGGTGGGAGTACTTCTTCCTGCAGCCCTCAGTCTAGAATGGGGTTATATCACTTGAAAAATAGTCCAGCCCTTGGAATACATCTATTCTGGAACTACAGATGGAGGGACAATAGCCTCAGTGCTTGCAGAATGAAATTTTTTGACTACTAAATGAGAATATATTAAGTTCTGGAAAGGGTTGGGGAATCTGATGACGAAGAGACAAATCTGACAGAAAGAGGAAGAAGGATACAGCTAATGTATTCATATTGCAAGACTTAACTCCCTCTCCTGGGACAAACTGAACATGAAACTACCCAAAGCAAAAGGAAGAAGTCAATTTGCATAGTAAAGAATGGGAAGAGGTAAGTGTATGGTGGTGTGTCATACACTTTCAAGGCTCTGGTTGAAGTGTAGTGTGCTGTTTCCATTGGTGGCTGCCAGTTTCAAGGTCTTTACAAAAGGAAAGATAGAAAGAGGAGGAAAAAGAGAGACCTATCCAAGGAGATTTTTTTTTTTTTAATTTCCCCCTCTAAGTCCTCAGCTTGCAAATGAACTTCCTTCAGCAACATGGGCCTGTTCCAGGCCTTACTTTTGCTCCAGGCTGGGAGTAACTTGGCAGCAGATCAAGCAGTCAAGTGCACTTTTAGTAATTCAGGTCTGAGCTGCCTTGCCATCACTTCTAACCTTGTCCCCTGACACAGAAAAGTTCCACCCTCCCCACACACCCTGCTAGCACAAAGACCTGCTGCTTGGCACCAGGGAAGACTCATAAAATTAGAGTCCATGTTCAATAAGCATATTGGAGTGGAAATGGCCTAAGTATATTAGTAACACTGTCAATGTAGGACCCATGGAGAACAGCAGCCTTATGAACTTTGAAGCAAACAGCAAAAGCTGTCCCTAGAGGAAAGGTCATAGCACTGCCTGCATAGTGAGCAATGTGATAAGTCAAACAGTTTAGTATTTTGAGAATGGTGCCCAGGAGAAGATGATGTATCTGGCATCCAACAGTGTCCTTGTCACTTCCAGCCTGTGGGTTTCCCACTGTGGAGCTGGCATCACTACTCCCCGTTTTCCAAGATGATGACACAAGAAAGGCTTGGAGAAGATGGTTGATGACCAGGGTGACACACTGCCAGTGAGACACATCCAAGATGAGCTTGACAGTCAAGCACAACCCATTGAGTAGCTGAGGGTATGTTGCTGTGGCATTCTGTAAGCAGAGTATCAGCAAGACTTCAGCTCGATGTAGTGTCTTTGCATGTGGTAAGAGGGCCTTACTCCTAAGATACGATTTAGATCTCTGTTAGATCAGTTCATTGCAAATTTCAATCCCAGCTTGGACAGCACACATGTAAATTGCTGCAAATGGTTAATGCAGAGAGATTCTCCACAAGTCTATCTATACCATGTGTTGATGTCAGGTTGAATATGAGTCAGCAGTGCCCTGGCGGCCAGGAGGGCCAAATGTGTTCTGTGGGGCATCAGGCAAAGCATCACCAGCTGGTCGAGGCTGGTGATTGTCCCGCTCTGCTCTGCACTGATATGTCCTCACCTTGAATGTTGTGTGAGGTTTTGGGTGCCACAATACAAAAAGGATATTAAGCTATTAGAGAGTATCCAAATGAGGGCCATAAGGATGGTGAAGGGTCTGGAGGGGAAACCATCTGAAGAGCAGCCAAGGTAATTTAGTTTGTTCGGTCTAGAGAAGAGGAGACTGAGGGGAGGCCTCATTGCCTTCTTTGACATCCTCACAAAGGGAAGTGGAAGGGCAGGTACTGATTTATTTACTCCCATGACCAGTGACGAGACATCAGGAAGCTGCATGAAGCTGACTCAGGGGAAGTTCAGGTTAGATTTTAGGAAAAGGTTTTTCACTCAAAGGGTGCTTGGGCACCAGAACAGGCTCCCCAGGGTCACCGCACCGAGACTGCTTGAGTTCAAGAAGCATTTGGGCAAAGTTCTCAGGCACATGGAGTGATTCTTGGGGTGTAGGGCCAGGAGTTGGACTCGATGATCCTGATGGGTCCCTTCCAACTCAGTATATTCTGTGATCTTCCACATGTATAAAATAGACCCTTCCTGATCTGACCACATTTTATCCATCATTTGCATGAGTATTCAGGACTACAGCAGAGATCAAGTCAAAGAAGAATCACTTTCTCTCTAATATATGATTCAATTTCCCTCAGGTCTTTCTCATTCTCATCAAATAGCCTTTAGAATTCTAATTCCTGTTCCACTTTAAGGAATCAAACTAAATACTTCATGGCTCATGATACTCTGTGGCTCATTTTCCAAGTATTTGCTCTAATGAAATTAGAGTTTTTGTGGGGATTTTGATTTGTTTGGGTTTTTTGTTGTATTTTGTGGGGGGGTTTTTTGTAACTGTTGAAAGCTGACACTTCTAAATAGGTGATAGACCAAAACATAATTCTTAAAGTAATTACTGTCATAATAGAATTTGCAGTGTGCAGCAAACACCTCCCAGGTATTGCCAATCCCTCCTGCTTGCCTGCATGATTATTCTCAGCACTGCCAGGACCTCCTTTTCGGCATGGAGGGCACTGAAACACCTTGTCTTGTCATGATTCAGGTTTATTGATGAATTAGGATATTGTAAAATGTGTTATGGCGATCAGTGAATGCATCTATTTCACGTAGCCCATTTCTTCTCTCCTAGACAGTCCCCCATAGACTGTTCTCTCTGGAAATAATATTGCTAGTGAGGGCTAGTATGAAAAGTATCTGATGTCCTGATAGTGCATACTCTCATTAGGCAAATCCCAAGGATAACTCAGAAGCTAATGAGAATGGTTACAGATGCATTAACAAGGTCACTGATAAGAATATAGTCACAAATCACCTAATTAGGAGTGGGAAAAAAATCCAGGCAAGCTCTTCTGTATTTCTGTTTTACAAGTGACTCTTCAGCCAGCTGCTGGCAACTGCTTCTTTTTCCCCTACCTGTATGGATGGCTGCCAAAATACCTCTCTCAGTTTTGAGGCCTGAGAAAAGAGTTAGAGCCAGGATCTCCTGAATTGTGGCATTTTGATCCAGTACAGAACATCTCATTTGTGAGGCTGAGTGTATCTCTTCAAGCCTGCTTCTTTTTTTACTCTGAAGAGTTGCTCACATCCACCTACTCCCCTACCAGGTCATTCTCATTCTGCACTCATTTTGTGTCAAATGACATTGGTTGGGGTGTGGCACTCACTACACTGAATGCAAGCCTCCCAGAAATGAAGAAAAATATTAATCGGGTTTTCATCAAATCAAACCCCAATATAAGAGAATTAAGGTCAGTGAAAATTACTTCTGACACCATTAGGAGAATCTGATTCCTACAGGTTCTGTTTGCTTGGCTAGAACCAAGGACAGAAAAATAGACAATCCCACAGAATGGAATAAAATTACACTTAAATCTGATTAAGTAAATAGGATGAAACTTAAGAGTTACGTAATGCTGTCATTATATAGGAAATGTAAAGTTGATATAATCCATTCCAATTTCATCAAACCCTCTGCATTTCCACCAGGTCAAAATAAAACCCCTCTCAACTGCATGAAAACAAATTGTTTCAATTTAACCAAGAGTTTTCAGCTTAGCTGAATCAGCACCTTTTGAGAGAAAAAATGTGCTTCTATAAAAGTTTTGATACTGCAAAGACATGCAAAATAACAAAATGTCCTGCATCTGCAGCTGTACTCTGAATACTGCCTTACTGTTAAATGGGCAGGAGATTTATTCTACTCCTAATAGTAAGAATTTACCTGATAAGATGTCAACCATTACAACTTATTCTATCATGGGTTTATAACTTGTAAACTTGTAGTAATGTAGTGTACACATAACTACAATAATATGTATGCACACATCCGTAATACTAGAAATACTGAGCCCATGTATTTCTAATAGTCATACAAAGCCTTACATTACTTATACTGACTTGTTTATATAGAAGCAGGATATATACGCTAACTGTAGCAGAGGACGATGCCTTGAAAGTAGAGGTACTATGCAACCACAATATGTCATTAAAATAAAAATGTATCCTCCTCTCAATTAACTAAAGCCTGTTCACTCTTGCTTAATATAGCAAATTTCACTACAATTCCCCATCTAGTGAGGCAACTTCATTCTCTCTTGGCACTTTTAAGGTTAGTTTCTGCCTGAACAAATGCTGTCTTTTCCTTACTTTGACAGAAATTATCTTGTCCTTCATTATCTATGTGCAAATGTGTGTGGACCAATAAATAACAACACTGCTCATTCAGACAGCGTCCTTCACAGAAGCACTTTCCAATTCAGTAGAATTAACAACAACATCAAACAAAACCCCTGCCAGCTGGGATCTAAAAGCTGAAACACACACCGACTGCCTGAATAAGAAAAGAAATCTAGGTAGGGAATGAACCCGGAAAATTTATTCATACATTTGTGAAAAAATTAAGTGGAGATCTTTTGTAGACCAGTAGAAAACTGTATGGGGAACCATGTTGAAATACCAAGTCTTTTACAGTGCCCTGATGTTAGGTCACCCTACTCAGACAGGCACAGGTCATCACATGCACTTTGGACTTGCTGGTAGCAGGGAGTCCCCCTGAGGGGAGGTTATTTGGTCACCTGGATAGTCAGTGACACATAGATACTGCCTTGGAGTATTGAAGTAAGTTTTGTTCTCAGGTAGTTCTTAAACCCAGCCTAGGAGACAAGGGATGGAGGAAAGGAGCTGGTACAATGCCCACGGCAGATGCATAAAGAGCCATTTCCTAAGTCTGCTGAGGTCCACAAGACTTTCAACTCCTGCTGTAAAGTCACTGTGTATCAATACCCCAGAGACTTTGGCAGATCATAGCTCACAGGGTCTGTAAATGTCCTCAGCAGCTCCTCCATAGTTTAGATCTGACCCTGCTGTTGGCAACAGAGCTTTAAAGAAGTAGGAAAAGGAAGTTAAAAGGTAGCAAGAACCAGTTAGCAGTGCTTCAGAACCAAAGTCCTAGTTAAAATAAAAATAAATCAGTAGTCTAAGAAGAAGGTTGCATATTTATTTTCCATTTTCAAAGATCTCTATGCCTCTTAGATGTACCATATATTTAAACTACCAAGATATAGATATACCATAGATACATGGAAAAACTGTAGAAAAAAAATTACCTTTAGAAAAATTGTGTTCATCTTGAAAGCTAAGTGAAAGCCACAGCTACTGCTGCTCAGAGCTGCAATGGCTTGGTGGGGCCACACCAGCCAGAAGTCTCTGCTGCAGCAAACAGCTTGTGACAGATGAGTAAATACGACAGCCAACCCAAGACCCTGAGTGAAGCCCATCAAAAGGCAGTAGAAGAAGGGAAACACAATTGAACAGGAGCTTTAGAAAGCATAAAACATAAATAACAAACCACGGACAACCCTGAGTGTGTTTCAGTGCTAGTCTTGAATGCCCCTCTCTCCAGCCCACTGACATCAAAACATGATACAAGATTTAAAAGCTATAAAAAGCACACTCCTGACTTGAGGTCCAGCTTTTTCAGTCACTGCCTCAGCCTCAGCAACTGTTGACTGAGGGCATGCACCTTAGGGGCAGGGAGAGGAGGACAGGGGATGGAGGCAGCAGCTGGAAGGGCCCTGCCATTCGCAGGGAGTACGTCAGCAGCAGCTTGCTTGGCAGACTCTGAGACACCAGGCATATGCATACATAATTCTGCATATGATTATTTCTTGTTCAAATTTAAAGATGAAATAAAGTAGGAAGTTCATCAGTGCAGAATAAGACAAAGAGTGAGCAATCATATCTGACAGCCACAGGTTTGTGGAAACTTCATGAACTGTTGCTCTGAGTTACTTGCAGAGGTTTGCACCCACGTCCCTTCATCACTACTGTTCAGCTCCCAGCTGACTTAATTTCTGGATGCCACATTTATGCACTGTAGTTTTAAAGAAAACTGTAGCATATTTAGAGGATAAGGTTCCTACTGATTTTGTTAAAAGACCAAAGACTATCTTTTGGGGTTTGGAAAAAGCACTACTGTATGCTAGAAAATTCAGACTGTGATCTGCGTTTTTTCCTCTCATTATCAAAGCCAGTATATGTGCCTTGGTGAGTTCTGTAGGGACTGCATAATCAAAGCTTTTGCCTGGTTTTGGAATACAGATGTCTAAGCCAAACAAAAAGTCTTCAGGGTTCCTTTTTTTTTTTTTCCTTTTTCTTTTTTTAGCATGGATGTTTTAAACAATGTTACCTGTAAGACTGGAATAAGTAAAATCTTTCTCTTGCAGCTGGCATGTAATAGAAATTATAGATTCTGATTTAATCTGATTTAAACCCAACTTGTCTAATTCTAGTTAGTCAAGTAGAAAAACCCAATAGTAATTAAACATTGCAACTTGAACATCAGTCTTTCCAACTTATTATCTTCACTCTTCCTAAAAGAGGTGAGACCATTTATTTGTTTCAATATATACCTTACAGTTTGAAGGAAAATATATAGGTTGCTCCTGGATCTGAAGGAAAATATATTGTACTTTGATAAACCCTTTGCCAGCAGGAAAAAATTCAGCATGCATACTAACCCTAGGCCTGCAAAACACTGGTTAAAGAAAGGGATGTAATGTTCTTCATGTGTGAACACCCTATTCTTCAAACTGAATCACATTTATTTTCACAGACGGGTCAATATTTTATCTTGATTTGCCATATTTAGTGTTCCCAGAATGAAAATAGGTAAAATAGAAAATCTCCTAATTGTCACAGATTCTGTGTGAAGCCACAATGGCTGTATGTCACCTTGATAAGCAGCTTATCCAGTACAAGAGAGCTGCGTTCACAAATTAATGTAAATTATGTGAAAGCACCAAAGAGTGGAACACAGGGCTATTATTCACTGAAAGGAGTGACTCACAGTATTGCCGCTGGAGTAGAGCTCAGAAAAATCCCCGCTCTTAAAAATCCCAGCTTTGGTTTCAATTTACAAAACACTGTAATTCCATTTTCTAATGAAAGTAGCTTTGGCCTTCAATTCATTGGTCTTACAGTATTAAAAATTGATCAAATATAATTTAAATTAATATTTTATTCCCTTTTTTCCCCATGGCCTTCCTTTTCTGGAGGTAGCTGCACTCGAGTGTCACTCGCAACAGCAGTCCCCTGCAGGCACCATCCCATCCAGGCTCCAGAAGCACCATGTGACCTGGAGGCAGAGCTGTGGGAAGGGCCCCACACCCATCACTGCACAGGGCTTTGCCCACTGCGCACCAAGGTCAAAGTTTGTCCAACACAAGCTGCATATTACAAGAACTCTTCCAATCACCAGGCCCCCAGCCAGCCAGGCACGTCATCCAGGGAGCTGCGTGAACCAAGGCTTCTTGTGTCTAACCCAGTACTAATTCCACACAGTACCTACTTTTTTCCCCCTACCAGTTTTGTTTTCCTTTTTCCCCTGAATTAGTTGGAAAATGTTCTGATAACAGAAAAAATCATGCTTGGCAAATATTTTGCTGTTCATGTTTCACTGCCATTTATTAAAATTGAAATGCCTTAGAATTTCACAGATGCACACAGCACTCAGAAGCTGCAAGCAGTCCTCTTCCCTTTTCTGTTTAGAAATTCACTAACAACTGGTGAGGTGGCACCTTGAATCCTGTGTTCAGTCTTGGGCCCGTCACCTGAAAAGAGCATTGAAGTGCTGGAGCATGTCCAGAGAAGGGCAATGAAGCTGGTGAAGGGTCTAGAAAACATGTTTCATGAGGAGCAGCTGATGAAACTGGAGTTGTTCAGCCTGGAGAAGAAGAGGCTCAAGGGGTGGGGGGATCTCACTGCTCTCTATAGCCACTGGAAAGGAGGTTGTAGTGAGGTGGGGGTCAGTCTTTTCTGCCATGTCTCAGGTGAAAGGATGAGGGGAAATGGCTTTAAGTTGCATCAAGGAAGGTTCAGATTGGATATTAGAAAATTAAAATTCACTGAAAGAGTGGTCAGGTATTGGAATAAGTTGCCTGGGGAAATGGTGGTGTCATTTCTGGAAGAGACATCTGGATATGGCACTTGGGGATATGATTTAGGGGTGATTATGGTGGTGCTGGCTAAACAGTTGGACTAGATGATCTAGAAGGTTTCTTTAACCTTGATTGTTATATGATTCTGTGAAAGACACCCTCTTTTCTTTCAAATTGAAGGCAGAATTTAACTGCAAATGCAACAGTTTATTAAGCATGATTTGTCATACTCTTGTAAGAATAAACAAGTTCTATATCAATATGTTCCACCAAAAATTTAGTCTATCCATACTTGTAGCTTCTGCCCTCAATAAGAAGCATCTTCATGTTACTCTCAGTCTTAAATACTTTTAAATACCTTTATTTTTGGATTCAGTTTCAAATTGTTCACAGCCTCTTCCTAGAGTGGCTACAGATCAGTCTCAAACTTTATCTCTTTTTTTTTTTTCCCTACAGAACATGCCTTGCCTCTGTTCTTGCTATTTTTTTGGTTAACTCTTATCAACCACACAGTGTTTTTGTACCTCCCTAGATCTTTCATCTGGCCTACCTTTTTAATTTCTGAGTTGTCATATTTAATTTTAACTTTATAAGGTTCAGCCATGAAAAAGCCTTTTACAGTATAGTCTATAAAACAGATATTTCACAAAATAAAGAGCTGAAATGCATTTCTCAGGAAACAAAATAAAAAAAATGTTCAAAGATGGTGTGGTCTCTATTTAAGTTATTTGCCATTTTTAAAATGCTTTTTCCTCTGCGGCAGAAACTTCACCCACTCTTGTATTTCAGCCCACGACCACTGTGAATAGTTTGGAGCACCCACACACATGTTCAACTTCCACAGGTCTAATCACAGAGTCCTTTTCACAGAATGATTTTCAGATCAACATAGACGGAAAAAAATGAAGAAAATTTAAAAATCAAGGTCGATTTAAAGTCCTGTAAATTTCCAGGTGGTTCTGCACAAGTCGAGTCAGGCTCGACTGTGATATGAGTACTGCCACAGGGATGTGATACTGTACCTGCCTCCCTGCCATCAGCTGACAGGACTTTCCAGTCTTTGATCTTTGCGCACAAACCCCTGTGATACTGCTGTGAACAGCTGATACCAGCGAACCAAGCTTGTTATTTCATTTTTATACCCTAAACTGTCTTATCTTTTTACCAATGAATGTAATTACAGACAAATCAGCTTAGAAAGTAACGGCAGTCCATCTCTTGCACAGTGGGAGGAGAAATGAAAGATACGATCGTTTTTCTCCTATCTGTCTTTTTAATGACCGTGAAAAAAAGCTTCTGAAATTAGATGAATGAATCTTGGCACTTCTTTCTTGGCTGAGATCATAATTTCATGGTTAATTATTCTGTATCTAAATTCTCTCTGGTTGCAGCTTTCATGAACTTTTATTACTTTAACAATATTCCTGGTTATCAAAAGTCTCTGTTTTCCTGTTTACCAGGGCAGCAATACCCATATTCAGAACAAGGGGGGGTTTCTTTTATGCATACAAGATAATAGGTCGGGTTACATATTTGTTATAGATGCATTGTAGCTGTTGAGCAGCCTTAGAACAGGAACAAACGAACTTTTGTTTCTCTTAAGGGTACAGTTAACTTAAAATTAAAACCTGAGGGATGAGTTTGGGAAGCGTCTGTCTCTTCTCTTTGTCTGCCACACTGCCAGCTGGGCTTTGCCATTCTTTAAAATGCCTTTTTCTCCTCTACTGATGGGAGATGTAAGTTGGAAATCTTGTACAAAATAGAATTAAATACTTAGTCTGGACAAGTGAAAGTGTGGGGGTTTTTCCCCTTTACTGTTATATATCATTTGCAGTAATTTAAAAAAAAAAAAAAAGCCTAGTAGCCCCGTGATCTTAAACTGTGTGTCTCTAAAACATTGCATGGAGAAATTTGCATTTTCATGTAAGTACAAACAAATACATGTCAAAACCCACTTCACAGAACAGCTAACAATACAAACACTCTGCACCTTAGAATCATTTTGAATTCAGGTTCAATGAGCAACAAGTAAAAACTACCAAGTCCAGTCATTCTCCCCTTATCTCATTCAGAAATATTTTTTCTCCTTGTTATTTACTGTCATGCTTCAGTGGGAAAAATAAATAATAGTGTGAAGACAGTAATATTAAGTAACTGGGACATGATCTTGCTCTTGAGTGTTGCCCAGGAAGGGGTCTTACTGGTTCCACGTGGATTTGTGGCTCATGACTAAACGTGGATCTGCCTGAAGGCCTGTGGCCACAGGCACTCCTCGACTTTCAGATAGCTTTACTGCAGCTGCCGTCCTACAGCTCTTTTTGCATCTACAAAGAGCACAGATAGGTTGTCACAGGCCAGTGTCCCCCTACTGGAGAAGCAGAAGGCCCCTTCCATTTTTTCCTTGAGGAAGCTGAGGGCACTCCACGTGCAGTAAGTTCATGCACGGTAAGTTCAGAGATTCAATCATCTTTCCCCACGATTTACAAGAGAATATGTTTATGAACACTTGACACTTAATGTCCCTGCTGCGCACACTCCTGCACGCTTTTGTGTAAGAGCTCCTTGGTTGCTAATCAGGCACCAGCAGAGGTTATTTTGACAACATCATTATTCATTATGATTCCTCCAAATGGAAACCTTTGACAGCAAAGTTATTCACGCTCCAGGTGAAATTTTTGAGCACAACCAACACAACTAATGGATGCTACTTGAACCACTAAGAAGCTATTCACTGACTGAAAATAAATTAATAACCTGTGTTTAAGTGTGACACTGCAGCAGGGTAGAGTAGAAAATTGAACCTGGGTATTTTCCCCTTAGATAAGTTTTCTAATCACTAGGTAGCTGGATGTGCCTGTCTAAGAAATATTCTCACTTTTTGGAGCTAAATTTGCAGGATTCTAGACAGGTAGAATGTATTGATTCTAGACAGGAAATGTATTGAAGTTGATATAACTTCTTTTCATGGGATGAGGTAGCTTTTGTTCATCCAAACTCTTCATCAGAAAACTGCCTTTCTGGTGATCTCTGTAAGGAAACACTGCATTGCTAGTATGACTGTGATGAAGATCGTACAAGACTGTTATACCAGCCTTAGGAGTACTGGTCCTCTGAACAGCACTAGGGTGTTCAGTAGAACAAACAAACTCATGCTGGGACACACAGGTGTGCTGCCTGAGGATGTGCCTTCTCAACATGTAACTCCTCTGAACTAGCTTTTCCTTTTTTTCTCTTTCTATGTGAAAATAACAGCTATTTTTAAGATAATATGGTAGATAATACTTTATGTATATATGCATCCCCAGAGTGCAAATGGACACCAGCAGCTCAGTCCTCCACACTGAAAAGTAGACTCCAAGAGGAGAGAGTCAGCTAAAAATAGTTATGCTAAGAATAAAGTAACCATAAATGAACATTATGGAAATTAAAGGTTTCTAAATATCAAAAAGATAAAGTTCTGGAGTAGCTCTTCAGAGAAATCCAGACGAGAAAAATAAAGCAAGCAAACAAAGAAAAAAACAACTCAGTCAAAACAAACTAATATTAGGCTATTCTTTATGTTATGAAGTTATAACATAAAGAAACTGTAGCCCTCAGTACCATAGAGCTCATCCTTTTGTTGGCTATATTGACATTTTGACCTACCAGCTTTACTGACCTTGAAAACAAGCAAAATCCTAGTTACTTCTCAATATTATTCCCTCTTATTTTTATTCATTTTCTTCTTTTTGCTGTAGGCAATACAATTGTACAGATGAGTATTTCAGGCATTGGGTACAAGCATGGTGTTAAAAGTCAAGGTAATACAGAGAATGTAGCATTTAAAAGAGCTGTAAAGAAGAATCATTCTGAGGAAAGAGAGGATGATTATTTAAAAATAAAACTGAAACTTTTTTTTTGTGACAAAGTTGTATTGAACACTGCTTCCCCCCCCCCCCCCCCTTTTCTTCTCCTTCAAGATCCGTATGCTGGGAACCCAATCAAAAATTAACTCCTGGAGATTTGTCTGGACTGTTTTGTCATGGAGTGAAATGTTCCCACTGCTGGAAAGCACTTCCCAAGGCATGAGAGTTCGTCAAGGCAGATGTAAGTGAGCAGGTTAGGGGTTTGAAATGCTCTCCTAAACAGTGAGTAACTTGAGAGATCCCTACAAGCCCTGCCCGCAAGGTGAAAATGCCCTGTTGTTGGTACCATTTGTGACCCTTGAAAGACAGAAGAGGATATGTAGCACAGAGCAGTGGGCAATCTATAAATTGTCCTGTGTACTGTGTTCAGTGTTTAACCACCACTAAGCTACATAGTGGGAACATATCTGGAGAGGAGGTTGTTTTTGGTGCTGCAGAGTGTCTGAGAGCATGCTGCTTTCTGAGTTGCCCAGCTAGTTCTTACAAATAGGGATTATTTTCCCACATGTTCAGATTTCAGGGTCTTTTTGGTTATTTTCCTCATGAACACACAGACAAACACGTCACCACTGAAAGGCAACCAAGTAATATGAGGTGAGGAAAATACAGTTGATGACTTTTGGGTCTCTTCCCTTAATCTGTCAAAGGAAAAACTCAGCCAAGAAAGGGAACTGATAAACCTTTGAGCCTGCCTAATTCATTCAGCCCATCAAAAGGCGAAGAGATACACACACAGCCTCATTCATCCTGGTGTCCTTGCTGTACATTAATAAGAGATGTATTCACCCTTTCAGGGGCTCTCAGTACATCCTTTCATTTTGGACAGTGCCTCATTCACCTGCTCCTGAAGTGCTTCATTCCAGCAACATTAATCTAGGAGGCCATCAGCCCTGCATACTTGATCATTTCCAATTAAATCAGCAACATCTACATTGTATAGGAAGCAAAAGTGCTGGAAGATTAAAGAGGCCAATACCTAAGTTTAGCTATCAGAGGTGAACATAACCTGATTTCAATGAGATGAAATTAGACTATTTGCCCTAATTTTCATGCATTTAGCATTATCTCCAGAATACTCATAAGGATCTAGTGAACACATGAGAACAGCTGGCAGGCAACATGGTCACTGTGCTGCACCACATTCAAAGTTTGCTTTCAAATGGACCCCCAAATTTATAAAAATGGCATATAGAATAAAATATCTGGCTTTCCAGCTTGTCTGGGAATGGAAGTATGTCAGCAACCTGTCTTCTAAATCACATTGATTTCTTCTTCTGCCTCTGCTACCCTGCTCTGGCTGTATATTGAAGCAAAATCAATACTATTTATTGTTTTAGGGGATACAGTTACGCTTTGAGAGGCATTGATGGGAAAATTAAGGTGATAGAGGATTGTTTTCTTGCATTTTGCTTTTTAATTAAATGGAGCTAGGAAGTGGAAAGCATTACTCCTTGAGTCAGTTCGTAAGCAGCAAAGACATTACTAGTTCCACCTATTGGTAGAAAAGTAAAAATGATTTTACTTACTTTCCAAAGAAAATAATTACAAGAATTTCTAGTGCCATCTATGAGTGAATACAGGGAATTGCCAGTACTCCTACCCCTTATTTTATACACAGACATACATAAATACAACACAGAATTGCTCATCTTGCCTTCTCTAGGTCCACATGGTCACTGTGCTGCACCACACCTGTTAAGTGTGTGTATAATACACACACTTAAAGAAATACAGTTGGAGTTCGGAATACTTTAAAATTCATTCCCATAGTATAAGGTACCATCCAAAACAGCTGACATCCAACCTGCCACCACGATACCAAACTCTTAAGGGAAAGCCTAAAGGAGATATTCAGGCTCAAGACTCTAAAATTCCTAAATCACAATGATCCAGGGTCAAAATCTGCATTTGACCCAGAGGACAGTGAAGAGGAACATCTTCCTACCATCCCTGTTCAGGTTTTTAGAAACACATCTTAAGGCAAAACCAGCTGAAAATGGCAAGACCTGATGCAAAATTCAGTCACTGTCCTCTATGCAGCCCTAAAAATACAAACACAGTCTACCTGGAATTCCTCTCTGTATCTTTCTGGGAAGCAATTTGAAACCTCAGAATGATAATTATCTTTTTTTCTGATACTCTATAGGTTAAATTTAAAATGCTATTGAAAACACATCATCAGAGTCTGTCAGAAGTAGAGATGTGGGAAATCACATACTTTAATATTTCCTTTTTGGAGGTTCCCAAATGTACCAATTTTAAAACGTGTAACTTACGCTTGGGAGACACTTTTCTATTTTATTTCTCCTCTCTCCTACTTCAGTCTATTTAAATTTTTTTTTTTTCTCTCCAAAGAGGGCAACAGCAAAGAAAAGTGGTAATCCAAAAAAGTAAAGACTGGTTGTTTGGATTTCATGAGAGAAAAACATTAAGAAAAGGACTGCAAAATATTTTGAAAAACACATTATTTTCTCCCAGGGAAAAGTTAGAAATTTACATTAAAGCAATATTCATTTGCAGAACCTCCTCAACACAAAATTGCAACAGAAAATATTGCAAATGTTGTCATAAAAAGTGAAACACCAAGAAAATATTTCTGGGTATTTTTTTCTACTATTTTTAAAAAATAACAGCAACAACAACAACCCCACTCCCCCCAAAAAACAACCCACCCCCACCCAAGGCAGGAGGTTTTGATTATCTGGGGACTTTCATTTACTTGACGTTGGATTCATGATAAAGATAGAACTAGACATGGATTATCAAAGCAGCACTTAACCCAAAAATGATATGCAGAGACTGAAAATCCCAGGAAGCCATGTACATAATATTGCATCTCTCATAATTAGGAGGCATCAATGGAAAATGTGTGGTGAATAGAGGAGGATGTTACATCCATTGTATTTTCGCCTAAATCTTTCTCTCTGAATACTTTATGTTAATTTAAAGACGACATCTGATTTATAGTAGATCTGAAAGAACTAGAGAACATTTTTCAGAATCAAGCACAAAGGAGAGATATAAATCTAACTCTAGCATTTTCAAGTTAATAGGTTTTAGTTAAAAGAATATGGATGTACAAAAACATAAAAAGATATGCATTTGGTTTTCAGTAGCCAAATGTCAGCAAATTATTAAAAAGGGCATGGTACAACAGAGTCCTGAGCTGAAACCCTTGTTTCAAAGGTATTACACAGTGAGTAAGGTTGTACCTTGTAGGGGTTTGTAATATGTCATGGCATTTTGAAACACATCCCAGGCTGCATTATCCTGTTCTGGTCTTTCCCTTTTCCTTATAATCCTTCACGTATCTGTGATGTATGTCCAGAGTGCATACATGCATGCATAAGTCCAAGGGACACCATCCTTATTCCATCTCATGGAAGATCATTTGGGAAAGTGTGCACATACCTCCATCCTTGGGTCTTTAATACAAGCCCTGAGGAAAAAAGCTCTTTTAAAAAAATCCATGTGTGTCAGTAATTAAAAATAGCTGCAGATAAGTATTTCCCACACACAGAGACACTATTGCATGCCTCACCTTTTTCTAAGCCATGTATTACCAGACAGCAAAAACTTTGATTTCTTTACCCAGGGTTTATCTATTTTCACACCTCAGGAGTCTGTGTAGATACACAGTGGGAAGAAATGGCACAAGTGCTTGTAAATTTATCACAGGACATGTTACTGAAATTTCAGCACATTTCCAAGCAATAATAAGTAGGTTTTTAACTGATGTCCTCTATCTGATCTGTGTCCCTGAGGAATCACCTTTCTTTCTGTAAGATACCAGGTCTGTAAGAACAAGGTCTGCCTCCTCAGCTGGAAAAGAATAGGAAGAGTTTCAATTTTCTGATGAGCATTACTAGGCATACTTTTATTTTCCAAAAGGTTAATAAGTCTTTGTTGGTGGCTTTTGAGGTTTTTGGTTTAGATTTTTCTTTTATTTTGCGTTAGTTGTTGGGATTTTTTTGGGGGGGTGGAGAAGAAAAAGTAAGTAAGCACGCACTTTGTTATTTGCAGAGATTTGGCTATGTGGTAATTTTGTGTTATAGTTTATATACTGCTATTTGTATGCATGTTAAACTGCATAAATAAAACCAATGAGAAAACTGTTGATTAAGCAAAATAAAAAAATAACAAACATATTTGAGAAGAGCCAGGAGAGATCTTTAGAAAACACATTCCCAGGCAGTGGGCAGCAACAACATGCACATTCCTCTATGGGAACTGAGCCCAGAAGATGCCCTTTGGTTTTGTCCTTGAAAGTAGTGAGTCAAGGGAAGGAAATTTCAATTAACTAGAAAGCAGGAAGACAAATTTTTAGGAAATTCTTCTGGGAGTTATGAAAATAGATCCTTATTTTTGTCTTCTTTATTACTACACACTGGCTGCATTGATACGAGCGTATAATAAAATTGACCAGAAACACAAATCTCTACTAAAGCAACCCAGAAGCCCAGAGCAAATCAAATTAACACCTTTTGCCAAAACCAAAGAGGTTAGGGGAAGATTTGGAAGGAATTAAATCAGTTTAGTTTTGCTTTCTCAATAAAAAAAAAATAATGATCCTTTCATATTTTCACCTGTACATAACATTTTCAAATTGTGAAAATGCATCCACAAAGTAGTGCAATAACCCCAAAACTTCATAGAGCAGGTTTCATACAAAAGGCCTTCTTTGGACTCTAACTGATGGGTTTTTTCCCCACTTCATTTTAAAGTGAAAAACTCCAACCAAAGAAAGAGAAGATACAAGACAATATTTTTTGGTTCAGTTATCAGTTCCAGTGCATCTCCTCCTCCAATTTACTTGCTCATCTCCACTTTTGACCTTTTATTTTTTAAAAAAGGAGGAAATAAGAAGAGAAAATGAAAATGCATGCAAAATATTTTACTGTCTATTTTACTAATGCAAATATTCACATTCAAAATCCTGGAACTGACCAGCTTGTCAATTTGTTCTTGACACTGAGGTTAGTATCTGAAACAACGGTACCTCCCCCACTTGCTTGAGATTCAAAGCAGCATGTGTCATACCTCTGTGCACTTCCTTCTCCTGCTCAGGCTGAAAGGGATGAGCAAGAGCAGTCACATGAGTCAGTGTCTTCCCTGGAGAGCCTTCAGCCGTGGCATTATAAAGGTAGTAGGTTTGTTAATTCAATATCATGAGTATTTGCCTTCAGCCACTAATGACGGGAGAACAAGTAATTCCTTTCATATTTTAGGAAATCCCTGTTTCACATCGTCACTGGAGTCAGATTTTGGAGGGAGTTTGACCAATCTGTACCAATTTCTCCCAGTTTCATATCCTTAACTACGCAGCTGGTTTGGCTCACTCTCCCCCCACAGCAGAGAGTACTTCAGCTGCCTGCTGTTATTAGCATGGGATAATATTCTGCTATTATGAGTATTTCCATGCAGAAGGCAGTTTATGTGGCAATGGTGGGGATACAGCAGTGGGGTGCTTGTAAAAGTACAGCACATTGCCCAGGTGAAGCTTCCCTTCTGGCAGCAATAACTGGGGTGCCTTCATGGCTTGTGTCATGCAAACCCTTAAAAGTTGAGGTCCTTACACACATCTACAAACTGACCCGTGTCAGAAATGGGCAAAATAAAAGCCTGCTGGTATAAATCAGAATGATCGTATTATTTTCACCAATATAAAGAGAGTTAATATTAGTTTGCAGTAGCTGCAAAGCTGTCCTGACAACACAGTGCAGCTGTTGGGGGATGAACAATAGATGTGTCCCCCCACCTCTTTATGAAGAAGCTCTGTTCTTTAAAATGCTCAATATATAGAGATAACTTTTAAGAAGTCAGCACACATCAAGTTTAAAGATCTTAGATATTTCAGTGGTAGGTGACAATTTTATTTTAGCTTCAGCTGTCAGTGTTAGTTAATTCTAATGCTAAGTAAGGTTGCATCACTTGCATTCCTCGGGTATAAGGAATAAGATGTCTTGCACAGGTCTGTGCTAATTTTTGCTACCTGAGCTCTCCAATAATTCTAAAGGTACATTTTGAATTTAAAAAGCTTTTCTGTACATCTAAGGATTAGGAGTGTGTTCCTCTTTCAAAACAGATTTGATTTATTCCCATGGCTGGAGCAACTGAAAGAGCAGAACCAGCAACCAGTTCAGCTCGATTTGTTGTATACTAAAACTTTTTTAGTTATTTTCTCCCTGCAAACTTATTCCAAAGTTTAACTAAAGTTTCCAGAAAATAAGTATTTTTACTGCTAGGAAAGCACACAGAAGTTGAAGTTGGATCTGTCTGCCATGAATGTCTTCTGCAAGGGCTATGAGAGCTGATTTTAAGAGATGTCTGGCACTGCTGCAACAGAACCTAATACTAGGATGACTTCTTGGAGTCGCTACCCTCAAATGTTTCCTTTCCACAGCCCATTTACTGTGACAAAACAGACAGCAAATCCTTTCATTTCAACAGCTTCTGGCTTCAGCATTGCTATCTCAGCAGGATGCGAAGACAAGATAAAAAGGCCAGGAGTGACTTTGCCTGTAGATGGGTCAAAGAAATTTTTCATGAAAACAACTTTCATTTCATCCCTAAGATGAAGTTCAATGCCTGCAGCACAGTCAGGTCCCTAGCTATTACACATGTAAGTAAACAGCTCAGATGTTGATTTACAGCTGAGAAAATCTGGGGATTTTTTTCTCTTATGGGTTAGGTTGTTTTTTTGGTGGTTTGTGGTTTTTTTTTGTTTGTGTTTTTTTTTCCTTTTGGTTTTGTTTGTTCTGTTTGTTTGGGTTTTTTTCCTTTTACTTATTTTATCCTTGTTTTTTAGATGAAAAAGAATTCAGGAGTGTGCCTTCATAGACAAATGACACTGGCTGGGCTTCTGCTCCAAATAATGTAAGTTTTCACTGTGATTTAACCCTCATGAGGGGCAGGCAAATAAGATTTAGTATTTAGATTTTATAAGACCTGCCACCTTTTCCTGGCCCATCCGGAAAAATCAGGGTACAGCAACCAGTACTTCACTGAAGTAACACAGAACAACACAGAACTGGCCCAGCCTTTCCCAAAGCAGTACAAAACTAGATCAAACAACCTAACATAAAAGCCATGTTTCAACAGAAGTAAGTTTCAGAAAACAAGCTTGAGATTAGATAAGAGAACACCTAGCTCTCCATGGCTGAAGGTGAAAAACTCAGAGACTTGGGGGTAGAGTCCTTGCTGAAACCGTGGTGCAGCTGTGTGCACTTGGGATGGAGTCCAGTAGAGGAGACAGCCAGCACTGGCTGGATTACCTGCCTCTGAGCAGTCCTCGTGAGCAGCCTAAGAAGAATGGGGTGTTCTATGGGTGGAATAATGATGGGGTAGAGGGGCAAGCAACTCCAGGGTCACTGCAACATCCGGACAGCAGTTGTTGGAGGTTTTTCAGGGCATCTGCAGTCTAAGTGCTCTGTGCCCAGGATTTCATACGCAAAGCACAGAATGGGCAGACTGCCCGCTGTTTTCTGTCTCTTTTTACTGCTCTGAGGATAGCTAGCTGCATCGTAAGGGGACAAAGATCATTTCCACCAGGCCAACTGTGAGCAGCAATGTGTGCTCAGAAAGGGATTTTGGATAGATGCTGCAGCGAAGATGACCTTGCCTGCTGTGCTGTCCAACATGTGGCAGCAATCTCCGAAGGGCCCATCTGTAAAAGCGGCAGCCTGTGTCAACCTCCTCACTCCTCCGTGGCACAGCAGAACCATCATAAGGATGGCAATTAGTTCAGAACAACATGTATATCCTTTGAGCATGTACATTTTGCTTCAGTTGGGAAACTGCTTTGTAACAATTTGTACAGTACCAACCTATCTGCACTGAAAGGGATATGGGAACATGGAGATAAAGCTGAAGCTCTCTTGTCAAAGACACAACATCTGAAGAATTAAAAAGGCATTTTTCTGGATCACTGGATTGAAGGTCTTATACTGGAGTGTTTTTTATTTGCAAAGACTTCTCAGCCAATCAGAGGAGCATTTTTACACCTGTATCCAAGCACAAACAACAGAGTTGAGGAATTTTGACCTGAATAGATAGACATGTTGTCAGTATTTCCCTGCATTATTAAATGACCAAGAAAATTGCTCTTTATCCATTTCTACATGTAGATAAAAAGCGCAGTTCTGTTAGTGAACCTATAACCAAAAAAAATCATTCTTTGTATTACATGACAATCTTTCAGATACCTCTGCTACAATTCTTTCTCACTTTTGTTTGGACATTCATAGCTAGTTCTTGGTTTGAAAACAGTAGTAAGCTGCACAGTTATTAGTTAATCTATATAAACAAACTTCTGTGTCTTGAATCCCTCAAGAGGAACAGAGGAAAGGAGCTGGTGTAGACAGAGTGCGGTGGCTCAAGAGAAAGAGAAACAACTTCATTCGAAGAAAAAGCTTGATATGTCAGGAAGAGAATAAATCTGGACAGTAGAGGGACAATAATGCTTTACTGCTATGGCTTCCACAATTTTGATAAATTACATATGGCAGGTAAGCAGCAGGGGACAGAGCTGGAGAGACACAGCTGGGAAGTGGATCTCTTTGCTGAGGAGGACCCTAGAGGGATTGCAGCCCACACCAGGATGAGGAGCAGTGGGTGGCATGGGTCAGCAGAGGAAAACCTGCTATGGGCCAACCCAACCTCCTCTGTTACCTGTCACCTCACCCAAAGGGATGGAGAGGGACCAAGTGCAACATGCAGTGCAAATAAGTGGGACGTGATATCAGAAAAGTGTTGGACTTAAGCTCAGCTTGGGGAAAGGGGAAGAAAGTAATTTTCCTCAGTGTTTGTTTTATCAATCAGCCCTTTATTTTTCCCCTCAATAACCAAACCAGTTATTAAAAGTTTATGTTAATTGGAAATTAATTAAATGAATTAAATTAAATTAAACTCGCCGAGTCAAGAATGTTTTGCTTGTGACAAGAGGTCTTCATTTATTACTTGGTATTTGCACACAGCTCTGAGCTGCTTCTTTTTTTTTTTTCTTTTTTTTTTTTTGGCCAATCACCAAAATGTGCAGATAGGGGATATTTCTTCTTTAGGACAGTGATGTTCAACAAGGAACACATGACGCTGGGCACTGCAGAGCAATAAAAATTATGGCCCTTCCTCACCATCACCTCTTCTGAGGACATCACTGTTCTTTTCCTGCCTTACTGGAGACCTGCCTGGGGCCAAGTGGCAAAAGTAGCTGTACTCTAGCCTATTTCTGAAAAATGAGTGTGAAAGGAAGCTGCCACTCTTGTAACATTTCATGACAACCAGTCATGTACCTGGTTGGTAACAAACAGGGACTTATCTGTGCATAAACACCACCTTAGCTGGCTGCACCACCCACACTTTGTATTTGGGAAATCCAGCCTTCTCAAGAGGTGTTCATGAACCATGCAATCACAGGAAGAGGTTAGGTTTGTGACAGCAGTGGGACACATTGCAAGTGATGAGAAGTAACACCTTTGTAAAGCTGCTAGTGGCAAACCCCATCCCTGATGAAAATTATAAGCCCCAAAGGAACTTCTGACTCCTGAAAAAAAATACACAACTTTTGGTTCACAGAAAAAACACTATCTTCTTGTATCCAAATCATCATAGCTCAAGGGAAACTAATGCCTGCACAATAAAAGGATTACAGAGTGTTCCTTATGGGGTCAGTCCGGAGCATTTCAATCAGTTCTTTGATATTTACAATCTAGGCAAAGTCCCAGGCCACTGGTTTAAGGATTAGAAAAATAACAGAAATATTTCTTAGACTGGTTTTGGAATGTTCAAAGGTTTTGTGCAACAGGAAGACCAGGCCTCAGGAACAAGGCAGTCCCAGCAGCCTGTTCATCAGTAAAGGAGATGGTCTCCACCCTCAAAATATTCAAGTTTTTTGGGTGGGAGCAGGGTTTGTTGATACAGAAGATTACAGAGCTATGTGGGGCCTTCATAGCTCATCATTAACACCTAAACACTGGTTTAAAAATGAAGATTTATTGTGCTCAATTAACTATTACATGAATGCTTAAAAAAAAAGAGGAGCTGGAATACACCAATGTCCATAAACAGTTCTCCATTGTCTGAAACTGAGTTCAATTTCCAAGATTTGCTGATGACACTGAGCTATTTTGGGTGTATTCCAGAGGAAACGGAAGAAAGGTGGAAAAACAGACAAAATGTTGTCAGATTAAATATATGCAGTTTGAACTGTTTCTAAATGGTGCTAGGTACTGATTTGAGTACATCAATTCAGAAGAGACATCAGTGAATTTCAATAGAGAATTTAGTGACAATCTCTGGATAATCTGTCTAGAAAAAAACAAACAAACAAAAAATCTAAAAGGAAACAAAATGTTACAGAACAAGATAGAAAAGTTTTCAACTAGTATATAACTTATCATATAAATTTTGGGTTTCTTTTTTAGCAATATATCTGAGGTAGAATTTGAAGGTACCACAGGACAAGCACAAGTCCCACAGGTTGTGCTGTTTTAGACCACCTTTTTAAAAGGTCTGCCTCAGGAGCTATTAGATGTGGCTTTGAGCATTGACCATATAAAAGAATGGCCTTATTTGGGAGAGGTAGCTGTCAGCACATAACATAAGATTTTTAAAGAAATCAAATTGTATAAGCAGCTGCAGCAAACTTTATACCCCTACACAGAAAACATGGAGATGTAGTCCTCTCTGTTTCAGAGAAATGTAAAGGATGAATGCTGCCCCAAAAGTTTCTGACACTAGGCGCTGTCAGACTCCAGAAGGTTCAATGGGCCCAGGATTCTGAGAGAAGAGATGTGGGAAAGGTACTTTTAGAGAAAAATTTACCTTTGTAGGTGAGGGATGACAAAGTAATGGCCGTAGGGGAGGTTCATCCATCTGCTTGGTAAATTCATAGTTCTTTGATCACCAGAAACATGACAAAGGCTTACACGGAGGAACTCTCTTCAGTATGGGTATTTAACATCTGCATGAGTGACCTGGAAAAGATGAATAACACGCTCATGACATTTACAGATGCTGATTAATTAGAAAATGAAGTAAAGAGCTAATAGGCAGTCTAAGACAGTAAGAAAGCTAAGTAATGGTGTGATGAGGCATACACAGAGTCAACACACAATTTATATGTATGTGCACATCAGCTTCCAAACATAGTGATGGAAACTATTTTCTGGTTTTATTAACATTAGACTCACTCCATTGAACGGCTGCATGAAAACTTTTCCATCAAATTCAAGTATCTAACATAGTTTACTGCTGTGGGCAACACTGTTGTTCTAGTTGCTTGCTTTCACAAAAATGATTTCAGATCTTTCAGACAAATTTGCTTCTTCCTATCTTCTGTTTTAGTTTTTGTATATCTGTGTTATGAAAGCAGCATGTGAAAACATTTCAGGTAAATTCAAAATGAAAAAGGGTAAAAGTACAAATGAGCATACTAAAACCTGTTAATTTTTACCCGGGGAAAAAAACCCTTCAGCTTGAGACAGGTCCTGGAGATGACCTTGTGGTAAGAGGAGGAAGTGAAAGGGTGTGATTACTGCAGGTGAACAATACATGCAATGACAGTTGGAGCTTGTTCTTTTTGCCAAACAAACACACCCAATGCTTTCAAGCCCTTTCTCTCTGACTGGATTCCAGATGGGGCTGCCCGCTGGATGTGAGAGCAGGGGAATGACAGCCAAGGCATGAATACATTCCCACCTGCTTGAGGCTGGCTGGGTAGCTGTTTTCTTTGCAATTACTCTGTGACCTGTAAAAGAAAAGTTTTTCATCTTTCAATTCTGAACACTGGGAGTTGGAGCCGCTCACAGTCCGCACAAGGTCAAACCACTAAATTATTGCTCTCTTTCCGTTGTTTCCTTCCTCTGGAAATACAGCTCTGCCCCTTTTTACATACTGCTTGAAAAAAACCTTCCCTGACTCATGGGTCAGCATCCAGGACTCCTGCAACAGGGTTGCGCTCAGTTACCGGCAGAGATGTTGTGTTGTGGTGTGTTCTGCTGTGCTGCTGGACAGACAGAGCATCCCTTTCTGGTGCCAGGGGTCCCCCAGGCAGGCATGGGAAAGTGCTGACAGCACCAGGCTGTCCTGACAGCACACATGAGGGTGACATGTAATCTCCTAATGTGAACGAGGTGTGGTAGCATTCACAAGGTTTGAGCACCTCAGTAGGAGATCAAGAGATGGAAACCAAAGGAGAAACCGTGTGTAGAGCATGTGAGACCTGAGAGACCTGGTTGCTTAATTAAACACTGCCTGCAAGTCTTGCCCTCACAGCTATTTAACTGTGTGCCCAACCCTAGCCTCTATGCAGGCTCTCTGCTCTCAGTAATCCCCTGTTTGATTAGCACTGCCAGGTATGCCTGCACATACACAGGGACGATGAGGTGTGGCAACATGGTCACCTGCAAACAACATGAGAAGTATCATTGATCTAAGTTGTGCCTTGTCACTGACTGCACATTTTACACTGTGATACACTGTGTCCAGGGAGGCCTCAGTAATCTGAAAATGCCTCACAGACTTGACTGGGGGCAAATTTTTGCTCTTGAATATTAAAGCTAACTGTATTTAGGGTTGGAGGTCTTTCATTTTTCAGATACACCAATCTGCAAAGATTCTCCAGGGGCAACCAATAACCCTCATATAAACACACAAATTCATAATGGGTTGGACAAGATGCTTCCAAAGGTTTATTTTCTTTGAATCTCTTTGCTTATAAACCCAGTCATGTAAGTTATCTAAGTTATCACTGCCCTATGACAAGTCATGTCCCAGTTTACTTGGGGCAAACTAATCACTCTGTCCTGCTAGGGCTGTGACAGAAGCTTCTAGTAGTAGAAGAAGATGCTGACCTCCTGCTTTCCCTGCTCCTCACTCGCAGAGTGCCCTCTCTGCACTGTATCTCCTGTGCATCACAGGAAATGTAGAAGCAGATGAAACTCTGCAATAGCTGGGTGACAAAGCCAGCTGATGTTGTACTCATGGCAGCAGGTCAGAAGGACTGTGAATAAAATGATACTGGTTTTGCTGGTGTGGTCTCCCTGTAAGCTCAGAGTCATATAGTGTGCTGGGTGGCCTACAGCACATCCTTTCCTGCATCACAACTCGACTGTGTTACAAATGCGAAGAAGAGCCTGCAATTTCTCTGGCATCATTGTCACAGAAAAACCTCTTGGCCTAATGAAGGTCATTAAAACTTTTATTAAATGACATGTAGAGTTGCCAATTTGATGGTGAGTAGGAGGCTATTTTCAAGGTGTCACAGCTCTAAGGAACAGAAAGACATCAGCATAGCACTCTTGTAACTCCTTAGGTGTTAAATCAAGCTTCTTTCAGAAGGCAACATAAAAGCATAAACCACCCTCCATTAGCAAAAAAAACTGGGATAGCATCTGTGTCTCTCTGACAGTTTATGACTGTGGCAGGCAAACCCCTGAACCTTTGCTCGGGGAATAGGTATAATTGCAGGCGAGCTTTTGTGTGTATCTATATCCAAGGCTTGATCTTTCTGGCTGCCAGTGAGAGATCAGACACAAGGTGACTGAATGGACAAAAACTCTGGGGAAACTCCACCTCAGCCAACTGTAGTCACAGCTTTCCATTCCTGCCCACCCGCCTGCCCCTCACACTGAGCCAGGTGCTCTGCCCGGGAGGCTGTCTGTACAGGTTTCAGGCATCGCTGCCTACTGGCCTCACTCCTTTACTATGGGTTAACAAGCACCCCTGCAGCAGAGCAGGGCACATCCCTCACTCCTTCCACCAGTGTTCGCAGTGTGGCACCTTATTGCAAGGCTGCATTCATCAGCACGTTCGTGCGCTGCTGTAGGAGAAACTGGGCAGCCTGCTGGAAGAGAAAAGAAGGTGTTGCATTTGAGTGAGTGAATTTAAGCCGAAGTATTTGAGCCCAAGTCCAGTAGCTCATTATGATACAATGCTGAGATGTCTCAGAAGGATTCATGCTCCACTGTCCTCTACCTACAGCCCACGATGCAACGTAGTCTCTTCCAGCGCAGCCAGAGTTTGACTGTGGCAGCTGCATCATTGCAGAACATCCCTGAGCACAAATGGTTTGGTTTTGTCTTGCTACATAAATAACAGCTGTCCAGGAACAATATCTTCTATGACCACTGAAAAAGCAACAGGGATGTTTGTGGATAAAATCCCCCAAGAGAAGTATTTCATGGCTAATTTTTCTGCTTTGGAATTTATAGGTCTTAACCACTGTTTAAATGCTGTATGGTTCCAAACAATGAGCAGGACCTCTGATTGTGGTGCTTCCCTACCTCTTGTAGTTTTGACATGCTGCATTTCCAGCTTCCTTTCAGCAGGGATGCTTATAATCCATGCACCCTATTTACATTACTGCTCATCAGGCTATGAGGAATTTAGTTAACTAAATATCAAATCCAGCTCTTGCAATTCTGCCTAACTAAAAGAAGTAAATTAGAATGAATTGAAGAAAAAGTAATCAGCTTAAGTTGTTCTGATACAAAACGTTGGAAGCTGATCTGAGATCACATTTCCGAGTTATTATACTGGTATTTAGAATATTGTGAATATTATATATTGGGTGCCCCAGTAAAACCCTTAATAGGAGAAGTTGTGACCGATGTTTGTTTTTAGCTGTGTGACATCTGAGGTCTGAAGGTCCCTTCACAGTGCACCTTGCGGAGGTAACTCTGAGATTTGGGTAACTCTGAGATCCCAGAGTCCAGTGCAGCAGTTCCTATAAACAAGAGACAGAAATAAAAGTACATCATATGCTTAGTACAGCACATGCCAGACAACAGCTGGCCAGATGAATAATTTTCCAGAAGATCATGGGAAATATTATTCTTTCGGGATTTGATAGGACTTGTGCATATATTAATAACGATGCAGAGTCTTGTTCAAGCTCTTAGAGCAGGCCACAGAGTCAGGGTCCTGCTCATTTGCCTGACAGTGCTGTTGAACTGGTTTTGGGTAAATCAGTCAGCATCCATCCCTGCCACTTCATTGTCCTACAAAACAGATGGTGACCGTGCATTTCCCATGGCACTGGAAACCGAAAGGATATTTTCAGATCTCTCTAGGAGCAAAACTCAGATTGAAAAAAAAAAAATTCTCTTTAAAAGACTTACTAGTGGAGATTTTGTTCTAAGTAATGAAAAATGTTTGATCAAACATAATATACCTCTGCAAATATTAGTGTAACCCAGCAAAGAGAACATGGAGCAAAACTGCTCATTTTTTGAGATTCTGCCTTCTTGTGGAGCAAGAAACTCTGAAAATTGTTTAATTTTATTTTCCTCATAATTACAAGTATGCTCAAGTAAAGCCCAGGACACAAGTATCTTTGCATTTAAAATCTGTACAAGTTAGATGCAAACGTGACACACACAGACCCATGCTACTATTTGAGCTGAGAGTCATAGAAAAAGCAAATGTAACAGGCAGCACAAGGAAAGTTAAATGAGTTTTCATCAACCTCCTGTGTTAATGATGTGACATACTGCCAGCAGGGCTTCACCCTGTTGCCCAAGAAAACCCCCATGACCTGTCAGAGCAACAGGGACCCCTGGCACAGCCCCGCCAGGCCTCAGTGCAAGCTCCTTGATTGTACTTGATGAAGGCAGCTTGCACATGAAGCGTGGGCTTCATCAGATGATCACTGAAACCAAATTTACTCCTTGGAAAACATGCACACATTCCCACAGTCCCAGGAAACAGTGGGTTGCCAAAACAGATTGCCTTGGCTGACCTGGTCCAGCTTTTTCCTAGCTGAAAATATGTATTAAAGCTCTGTTAGACCAATTTGCCAACTTCTGCACAGGTTAAGACCTCATAGTCTGTCCCCATCTAAGTCACTGAACGGGCTCATAACATAACTGCCCCCCCCCACAAACGCTCATAGGGTGAGCAGGCAAGATGGTTTTACCCACTGGTATTCCTGCAAAGGGTGACTGCAGCGTCTGGCTAAACAGCCCATATGCAAGTTCCAAAAGAAACCAGTGAATCTGCTCAATATTTTAACTCTGTTGCCTCAAGGCTTTTTTTTGCTTCCTCAGGCATGAACCCTATCATGCTTACTGTTTTATGAATGAGGAGGTGAGGTGCATCTGGCTGTAGGGAAATTGATAGGAGAAATAAATGGCTTTCCTTGAAGCATAGCTAAATGCTTGGCTTTTTATGCAAAGGTGCAGCCTGAAGTATGATACCTACACTGCCCACGAAGCACGGAGAAATCAGGCAGCAAAAAGCAATAAAGTAGTTATATGGTTTGTCAGATAGCCTTAAAAAAAAAAAAAAAAGGGACAGAAGCTTAAAGCACCTAGGTTTAGTCACAATTTTGCCTCAAAATAATGTGGTAACATTCCTTTGCAGGCAAGGTATTAATCCAAGCTTTAAGAAGCAGAATCTGTTGCAGACTTTCACAACACTCATGATTGATTTCCTCTCCCTAGGAATAGCATTAGTCCATCCAGGTGTTCCAGTTGAGCAAGGTGCTGTAAAGAGACCTATGAGGCCAGTTTCTGATGGTGACCCCGAAGTGCTTGGGAACACAGGCACGAGCTTGTCTTTCTTGGTTCCTCTTCTGCTGCATGGAGCAGATTGGCAATTACACCGGGATCTGCCATAGTCCTTGCTGTGCCTTGTCAGTGGTGGCATCACTAGGTGGCCCTGTTAGGTTGTCTATTTCTTCTGAAGAAGATTTTAATCTTCAAAAAAATACTGTACTGTTAAGTATTGGGAATTATTTTTTTTTAAATAAAATAGTCTAAGTTTGAGAGAAATAATGACTTGAAGCTGAGAGCTTGCTCTGAGGTATATTTCCTGCATTTAGAGAGAAAACCTTCAAAACCACAACTCTGGGCTCATAAGAATGAATTTTCTTTGAGAAAAGGTTTCTTTGTACACTGTTTGAGATGACCTTTGCGCTAAAGCTAGAAAATGCATATAAATAAAAGAAGATGGGTTTTGAGGAGCTGATACTCCAGTCTGCTTCAATAGAAAGGTAAACCAGAAGTTTCCTACAATTTGGCTCAGTGTCAGGAGGAAAGGAACATTTACATAGACCCTGCATTTACCTGGGCCTGCAATGCAGAAGGACAACATGACAGCTTTGTAATTCTGTCATGTGTTACCTTTCCTCTTCCTTGAAAAGGTTATTTGTGCTTCTCTGGAAGGCCATTGCAGTATTCAGCTTTTCATCACAATCATTCCCCATTACAAAACCCAAGACTGCTTACATAGTGAAGCTTGCAGCCTCCTGTATAGCTGCAACTTGAAGACAGCTTGGGAGTGAATGAGTTTGTAACTAGAAAAAATCCCACAATCATATTTCCCAGCATTGAGGAGCGGGACCAAGGCTCTCTGTGTTTCATTCCATATGCAGCTACTTGATTACTCAGTGTCGTGAATTTTAAGGAGAGCACAGAGCATCAGCACATGTGCTGAGCTGCTTTTGCGTCTGCTGGGAGAAGGGCGACATAAAAGGTCACTCCGCTTTTGTGAAGCCGTTTGACTTCCACTGTGCTGTGATTTCTCTGGGAGCTGGGAGGCTGTTGGGAAGGCTCATGCCACATGTAAAATTAGGCAGCCTCTAGGATCCCTTTCTTTCCTGAGGACACAACATCCAGTCAAGCAGAGCTTTGAGATGAGCCCATGACCACCTTGCTGGCCATTTGCAGGGCCTTCTAGGGTTATTTTCTTGTTCTAGCCTTCCACTTGCATAAACTAAGCCATCACATTAAGTGTCACAGACTGCAAAACAGTTGTAAACCTGCTGTCTGAGAATCCCCTTTGCTTACCCATTCTCCAAGGAAAGTTTTGTAATTAGAAGCGGCAAGGCAATTTGGCACAACAAGAGGCATTTACCACTTAGAATTTCTCATTATTACAGGAGATCAAGTGGTGCATCCAGTTCCTACCCCAGTGACAGGGTTTCCTCCCAGGCACTATGGGGGTCACAGTGGTTTTTAAAGCCAGCAGGTATGACTAGCTGTAAGCTGAGCTGTGAAGAAACGTGTCACCTTTCAGCCACTCTTCTTAAAGTTGAGAATGTGTCCCCTGTTAAGTGCCAAGATGTTACATGCAGCAGATACTGAAATTAAAGAATACTTAATGCAAGAAAACCTCCCAGTAAAGACATTTTCTCTGCCTTTATGTCTTTCTCCAGCAGTGGCACCTCTCATCCCAGGTATAAATTATCCAAGTATTTCTAAGCACTGAAGCAAACACAAAGGCTTTTTACATGTCTCCCAGACTTGCCTTCTCCATACAATAGGTTTTTTTCCAACTACAGCCAGCTTTCATCAGCATCTCTCACTCCTCTTGCTTGCAGATGAGTTGGATACTGACTGTGTGTTTTCACCTTAGTTGTTCTCAGGGCTGTGGGCGAGGAAAGGGAAAGAAAAAGTAAGTGAGTATCAAGAACCTGCCTTAGATAAAATATTCAAATCTTACAGTGAATAATACATGGGAATGGAAAACATTTTTCCAGTTACATGCAAGCCCAGTACACCATAGTGGAGGATCATGCCTCATACAGAGGACTGAAGGAGGCAAAAAATTGTGCATTTCTTCTATTATTAACTAAATTCCCCTTCATGGATTCAACAGCAGACATGGACACAAGCTACACACACTGACACATACACTTTATGCTTCTGTATAGGTGCCATGCCCATATGCAGCAAAACAACAGGAAAACTTCTTTCAGAGGTTTCAGGATGGCCTCAGCTGGAGGTTGGGCTGCCTGTGCTGCTGATCAGAAGGAACTATCGCCCAAATGATTAATACAGGTTTTCTTTGCAGCTGTCATGTCACCACCGTTCTGCACTCCTGTATGCACACCCTCTCCAATTTCCCAGCGGCCATAGCAACATCCCCAACATTGCCTGGAGTGCCAGCTCTTCCCTTTCAAGCAGTCTTCGTTCCAGGAAACAATCCTCTTGAGTAGTAAACCTGTGAGCTCCACACTTACAGCCATTTTAATCTGTGACCATTTCCCATCAGGCTTCTGACATTCACCAGGTGCCAGTGGCCCAGCATAACCCCTTGCCTTCCCCTGCCTGTGGCCACCACTGATTGCTGCTGATTATCTTTGCAGCAGCATAACACTGTGATTCACCTGCCTCAAAGCATGGGGGGGCTTTATATACTGGCAGTATTTCTTATGCACCACCTCAGCAGCCTTTTCTGCTTTTCTCAGGGGGGATGTCACTGTCCTTGTTGTGGGGCTCAGCTCTGCCTCCTGCCCTGTTCCAGGGTGTTGTGTGTCTCCACTCTTTGTTCTTCTCCAACCAGGGGATTGACTGGACTAAACCCCAGCAGGCCCCTTTGTAAGAGCTACTTAATCAACTGTAGCTAGGGAAATGTCATCCCACTCCACTGGATGGGAAAATGTTTGTCTAAGGACATATTGTAACCTGGGCTGCCTGAGCATCCATTTTGTGTTTTATGGGTGCCACACTGCCATGGTAGCTACTTGTCTCCCTGCTCTGACAAGTTGCAGATATTTCCTTCAGTGTTATTCTAGTTTCAGGCACAAAGTGCACAGAGGTTGGAAAATAAGGAGCCTTAAGAGATTTTGTGAACCCCCCATTTGCTGCCTCATGATACAGGATGCACCTCTGCTGTTTCAAGACAGGTACGTCTAGAAACCTGAAAAATGAAAGAGTGAAGGAGAGGGAACAGAGAAGCCTCCCATTCACGGACTCTGGGGAACCTCTCAACACTTGTACAAATGGAGGGACATGGGCCTGCACTGCTTGGCACTTAACTCAGGTAGTGGCCATGTCAGGCTGCAACTGCTGCTCTGGATTGGCTCTGTTCATGGCATTTCTCTTCCAAATGGCTGTTTGCAGAAGTGTTCCAACAGGCTTAGCTTTTAATGCCCTTATTGCTGTTTAAAAAAACCACAGACTGTCTCTAAGGCTTCCAGAAGCATACACACAGCTGGAAGGAAAGATTTTGTTTACCTTTTAAGCCCTTCACTTCTTTAAGATATAATTCATTTATGCAAGGGGATAAAAATGTTGCTTATTGCAGGCCAGCATATTTCCAGACAGAACTAATCATCATTAGTTTTTCTGATTACTAAGTAAACAACTTGCATAAGTATTGATCATAAATCTATGAACTCGCCTGGATTTATTTTAACTTTGCATATTAATGTCAGCTGCTGTGAGATGCAAATACAACAGATTCACTTTCCAATTGCTTGTTGAAATATTGTACATGTGCTACTTCAGTATCCCAGGCTCAGATATTGCATTCCTCCCCTGGTGTCTAACAAACAAGAATTTCAAGAGAGCAGCAAATGAATTTCTAGCCTGAGGGAAAACTTTTGATGAAAAAGTCGCATTGTTAATAGTTTTCATGGAAAATGAGATGAAAGTAGGGATGAAAAAAAATAATACTGGGGGTGGTTTTAGCTCTAAGTGCCACTGAGGGCCTGATAAGAGCTGTACCTTGGCATTTTTGAGACCGTACTCTTTTGCACACTGAGACTCCCACTCACACAAAGTGTTCTTCACTGGGTATAGGGATACTGTTCCCCATGGGCAATGTCAGGTGAGAGAGCTTGTCTGCTAAAAGCTAAAATATAATTCAGGAAGCATTACGGTATCTGAATTGACTAAAAAATCAAATTGTTGTTTCTATTGTATGTATTCTTTTTCATGATGAGAAGTTCTTTACTCCTGTAAATAGCTAGCACTCTCCACAAGAACTGTAAAAGCCCAATTTATCCAACAGAAATGACAATGGACATCATTTAGGACAGCTTTCAGAATCCTACCTTGCACTCTGAAAACAGTAACAAAAGCAGTTTTCCTGTTTTGCAGGCCAGGTGGATTGGACAGCAAGTTGTTTTTAGTGCACAGATGTGCTGCTAGGCTCATGGCTACATCACCAGAAGAGGGAAAAGATGTTTGGTGCCTTGAAAAATCACTACATGCACTACCATGTTGCCCCCTTGAAAGAGAGCGATAGTGACTGCAGAAATTCATCTTTGTTGTTCTTGGATTCATTGTGAGTAATAAACTGATGTGCAAAAAAACCAAAACCTCAACAACAAACCCCATGTAAAATCCAAGCTGGCCCAAAGTGCCAAAAGATTTCACAGGAGCTCCTGGTGAGACAGGATACAGCTGAGGTAACCTGCTTCTCCAGCCTGTTAGTTACCTTGATCTGTTTTCAGGGGAAGCGACAAAATGTCACAATGACATTTTTTACTTGAGCTAATCAATGCTGTGGGCTGCAAAGCAAGAGAAAACAGACCAATGAATTCACAATAACCTTCTTCTGAAACTTTTTTGGGGTTTTATGCTTAGCTGCTGCTAAACAGAAGAGGTTAAATAATGAAAACAAAGGCCACTTGCTTATCTTCTCATCTCTGCTGGTCAACCTTCAGAGCAGGCACAGCTATAAGCTAAATGCTCTCGTATGATCAAGACCAGACACAGCAGCTCCTTCATGCTTCTCTGCCAGTTGCATTGCCAGTGCTTGTATCAGTCAACTCTTGGACTTCTTCCTCTGTCGTCACCAAGAAGCAACAGCAGACATGCTCCAGGAAGGACAAGAGCCTCCTCAGGACTCTCCCACCGAGCTAATGCTGCAGCAGCATTAGGGCTGACGACGGATGAAAGCCTCAGGTGGTGAGAAGGACATGTCAAGCCATTTAACTGTGTTTATTCCAAGGGCTAGATGAGTGAACCAAGTTAGAGCTCTTGATGTGTGAAGTTTTTTGGGTTTTTGTTCATTTTCTTGCTTTGTTTTTTGTTTGTTTGTTTATTTTTAAAATATTAACAGGGAGGATGACCTGTCCCTTCTATTTACCATAGCTATCTGCTTACCCTGATAGCACTGTGCTTTCCCTGCCTTACTGCCACACACAGAGGCTTCTGCCCTCCCTTTGTATCAGGTTCCCTCTTGTGTTCCATATCTTGTGTGCACTGAGAATGCAAAGAAAGCCAACAACTTTCCTGGGATTAATTTGACAATAAAATGATTCAATATGAAAATGAAAAGGTTTTTAGTCAAACTTACTACGTTTACTTTTAAATTTATATTAAAAATAAGAACACTCTGAGGAAAACTTTCCTTTAAAAAAACCAGACCAGTTGTAAAGGAACTGAAGTAATTGATTACAAAGCATGTAGAATACTAAAAGCTTGATAGGTGACATGTGACTGGACTATTATGAAACAAGTTTAGAGCTATTTAGAAAGGGTCAGCATGATTAAAATAATAGTTTGGTGTGTCAATGAATATTTTTTTAATATATATATATTCTGGTTTTATTCTGACAAGGCACAAGATAAACTTAGAAGTCTCTACTTAGTAATAAAAATGAAAGAAGCAGCATGAGACACATGAGAGTTCTGCTACAGGTCATCTAACAAGCAGCATTGGGTAAATAATTTTTTTTTTATTTAAATCTTTTCAAGGCATTAGCTGAAGACTTTAGTAGCCTTTTTCCTTCCAGCTCAAAGCTATAAAACAGATGAGAGATTCAAGAGCTGTTGGGATGTGATGGCAATGATTTTCTGCAAAGTTAAAGGGAAGAGGGAGTTTTGGAGGATGGGTAGCTCTCTGAAGAAACTGTATTAAAAGCACACACACATGCTCTGCCAGTGCGGAGGAAGCATAGCAGGAGAGCAACTTGGCTCTGCTAGGAGCTATGAAACAGCCTGAAACTTGGGAAGAATAAGAAAAATAGGACATAGGGTAAGTTATTCAGCAGAAGCATGACAGAAGAGCATGAATTCATAAGGGTAAAATCAAAGGCTCAAGACACAGAACAGGCCCAGAGAACAGCAATATTATCAGGAAAGGATGTCAATTAATACATTAGCAAGACAATAATGATCACTTCTCAGTGGAAAAGCTAGCCCTGAACATTAGAGCAATTCATGTTACTCTGCACAAATTCACTGAAAAGGACCCATCTAGGACATGGATAGGCAGAAGTAAAACACCTAGGGAAAGGGTAAAAGATCTACCAGAAAAGAGCAGGCCATAGAATAGTCTGGTAAGGTGGAAAATGCCTAAAACCTTGTTTAACTGATTAGACCTTAGGAAATGCACCCAGGGTGAATTTGTCAGAAGAACAAAAAAATTTTTTTGAGCGCTTGGACAAAGAATGGCACTAGATAATGGGAAAAGAGAAGAGCAAAATGATCATCTTAAAAAAATTACTGAAATGTCCTATAATATTAGAGCAAGTGGCTTCAATTAAAATTCCTAGAAAAGTACTGGGACAAATTATCTAATTATATGTGAACATGCAGTAAGCAAGCAAGTTACAAGCAACCACCATCACCAACTCATTAAAAAAGAGCACATCCAATCAATCTACTTTTTAACTCATTGTCATACAAGGATATAAAGTCTGAGAGAGGCTTGAGCTTTCTTTGTTTTGTTTTGTGATCCCCCTCCCTCTTATTCTTGTTTTGATGTGTTTGTTTTGGTTTTTTTTTTCTTCCACATCCAGCTACATTTTGAAAGGAGAAATAATTGGTCACTGAGGGAAACAGAACAACCTCATGGGACTTTGGTAATACAGGAGTTTAATAATGTGCCAGGAAATTAGATATTTTTAAGTGTTTATCTTTATTCATATATTTTTAGAGTCACCGCTTTGTATGTCTGGCTATCCAGATCACAAGAGCTGGCTCCCCACTGTGACACTAGAGCTGCAAAGTATTTCATTAAACAGCAGAGTAAGATTAAGGTTTACATGGAACCCTGGGGTTCACAAACACCAGACGAACATAAATACACATCTCTGTGTGCACACGAAAGAGTACTGCAGTGGCAACCAAAGCCGTTTTAAAAATAATTATGTGCATTAGTCATGGGGTTGAGCAAGGAAAGCTTTTATAAAGGCAGTTGTCAGCCTCCATCCACACACAGCAGAGTACAAGGAGGTGCAGGCAGAGATCTAATCTAGTAAAGCACTTGATAAATAACTTACACCACTCAGCATGAAAAATTAAGCTGTGAACCATACGATATATGTGAAATATCTTCTAATTTTATTAAATAGGAGCTCACAGTACAGCATTACTAAGAAGTCAGTAAAGCTTGTGCTGCAATTCCCAAGTCAGACTTCTTTGTTGCACAAGTGAGCAAGGGAATTCAGTGCCTACTGTTGGTACCATAGGTCTTCAAGGGACCTCTGCAATTTGTTTCATACAGAACAAACAAACAAACAAAATTGTTTGCGAGCTGCTGGACACAAATACTCTATCTCCTCATCCATATTTTTCCAGATCATTCCACATGGCATGGGGGTTGTAACCAAGTAGTCTTTAGGGTCCCTTCCAACCCAAACCATTCTGTGATTCTACGTAGACTAAAATCTCTTTAGCTAAAACCCATATCCACTACAAATGAAATACTAAAAGAAAAAGCATTTTTATCAAGATAGTAATTATGACTCCAGAAAAACTTCTTAAACCCACATCCAACTAATCAACCTTTGATGCTCTTCATAAAGTAAAACCAACAGCACAGATGAGTTGACTGGGATCTCATGAGACATATCCAAACTGCCACGATACCCAACACAGGGCTACAAATTCAGCGACCAGGAGTGGCCCACTACCAGTCACCAATGTCCTTGGGATAACTTGCCAGCTATTGCCCTCAATGGCCCCTTTGTGCCTTTTTTTTTAAAAACACCTCCATATGGAGAGAGGGGATCTGCAAGGACAGGGACACAGCATGTCAGCCCCTGGAGCAGGGGCCAGGTGGTTGCTCTGCCAGGGGCTGGTGAGGACCTTCTCAGTGCTGCATCTGCCTGAGGAGGGACATATAGGCATAGGGAATTTCTGGTAAGAGGCAGGAGACTGAGTGACTCCAGGAATCCATAGGAGAAGAAACCTGGTGGGTGGCTACAGGCTTTTCACTCTGGGGCAGAGGAGGGAAATGGATCAGCTTGCAGACTGTGGTAACAGGCTGGGCAGGCAAGATGTGAGTGGCAGGTGACCTGAAGAGGGGTCTTGCTTGCAATAAGTGATGGGGAGATAACAGAAGAAGAACACCTGAAAGTTGTGGACTGTGGTCCAGAAATTTGGGTACTTGCAAGTTATCAAAACATAAAAAATCATTGATTAAATTTCTCTCCTCTTACCCATCCTCATTGGGTTACCTAGGCTCAATGTGCCAACATGACACACATCATCTAAATAAACCAAGCAACTGACAACCACTGGCCACTGAAAGACCCAACAAACTAACCTCAGCTTTCTAATTGTTCCAATCCCAATAAACAAGAGAAAAATAACCAATCTTTTCAACAAAACATAAATTTTCCCCTTTTCCTTTAGCAACCTCCTACAACACATGCACATAACTGGTGGCTGCATTGCAGACACCATCTGTTCCAGCACAACAGCAACTCACCCACTTCTACCCACTCAGCATGACCAGAATTTAGCACTGCATGCTGCGTGTGCAGGGGAGGCACATGTGTTGTGAGTGATGGAGGAGAGCAAACTAGGATAAGAAAGGGACAATTACTGCTAGAGGGGGAGCAGAGTGCAGCTGAAATGAATCCTGCTCTTTGAGAAGATCCAGAGTTGGCCACACTCAAGAAGGGTGGGGAAAATTCATCCTGGGAGAAGCAAATGTTTCACCATTTTGTAAACTGCTTAGTCCTGGTGCAGCCTCCCAAAGCTATTGCTTCTTTGCCACGAGCCACAGCCAGTGATGCAATTATTTTTAGTATGAAACTCCTCCAGTACAGTACTCCACAGAATATTTTTCCACAGATAGGGCATCCCATGGAACATGTGTACATTATACTGATAATCAGCCTGGGAATTCTGGAATCAGCCCTGGCAAGGGCAGAGGACCACAACTTAGCCCACAAATTCAATTCCCTGATCTGACAGGCTTGCTCTCTGGCTGTGAGTCTCTGCACCTATCCTTACCCATTTGGAGAAAAATATAAATAACTGCATCTCACACTACAGTAAAACATTATCTTCTGCCGAATGTCAGCTATTGCTGCTTTCCCCACCGCCCCCAACAGGGAATACAAGAAAGCTACCAAGATCTTTTTTTGTATGAACTTTTTAAACATCTAGCACAATTCCATCAAGGTTCAATTTCTCTGAAGCAATAGGAACACAGTGAGAATGAGTTTCTGCCCAGGGTTTCAATTCTCTTTGCAGAAAGGGCTCTCCACTGCAGGCTTCCTCTCAAGGCGTGTTGCCAGTGCTGTACTCCCAGTGAATTTCTGTTGTCTTGCTTACTATACTTGGATAATCCAGGCTCCACGCAATATCATTCCCTTTGCACTTGGATGCAAACTGTAACTCCATCCGTTCACATGGCTCAACTCATGCTCTTCAAATACCTGCTGAAATTATTTGTGGCCTCGTTTCTGTTACTGAGCATTTATTAAAGAAAAGAGCGGTTACTTTTTTCCATATTTAATCTGACTGGAAGGAGGATGTCATACCTGTTTCCTTGCATACCATCACTTGGTTGACTGTGCATGTATAAACCGTTTTGCCTCTCCTCTGAACTATCCTGAAACCCCATCGGAAGTGGACTTGCATTTGATAGTTATTTGCTCAACATTAAGTACCCCAATTGTATCAAATTATAAACTTGAATAATAATAGGTTTGATTCGGGCAAAAGGCATGAAATATAAATCAATCTGTGTGAATATAAGTTGAATGTAATCATTGCTACATGAAATATTTTATTTTCCTTGTTCTCTGCCATCTAAACTCCTTCAAATACCAGAAAATCACTTTTCTGTGTCATTACCTTTAAAAAAAATCTCCAATCTACATTACCTTGTAATGACAAAAAAGTAAACAGTTTACACAGATGGCAATAAAGCAAGCCATATTCAGTGTTAATTGAAGAAATAAATTATGCATGTATTACAGGAATCTACATTTCTATGCATAGAAATAACAGAACCCAGATTATATACACGTTTTCTCAGTAGTTTAAATCAAGTTTTTACTTTAGTACAAAGATTACTTTAGCATGTTAAAAACCCCCACTCCTTATTTATATTACTTGTATTGCTACCTTCATTTTAGACTCACCCCTTTGTAATATTGTTTATGCATTTTTTGCCTTTTTTGGAACTACCTTTGTTATTCACCTATATATTTTGTTTTATCTATCTATATATATGCAGGCATACACATCTAAATATATATATATATTATATCCTTGATAAGGATACAATATTTGAAAGTAATGTCATTTAAACAAATCTTTAAGACTCCTGTAAGAGCAGTTGCCAAGATGGAGTTTCTTAGTTACACATCTGAGGAGCTTTAAACCAGGCCAGTTCTGAGCAGTAGATGTAGAGGGCCAAGTTGAGTAACAGAGGTCAAACAGGAAAATAATAGTACGACCTGCATCAGGCCATTAAAGAACAGACAACCTGTAAGAGTAAAGAAACCTTCCTACTCCAAAGAGAGCTCAGACTGGCTGTGGCACCAGGACTGTTTTCCTTAGTAAAAATCCAAGGGGAATGGGGAGAAGGAAAAAGAGGAACAAGTTCCTTGCAAATGGTTGTCATCCTGACTTCTGCAGAACATCTAGTAACACTTTGGTTCTGCAGGTTTTCTGCATAGCAGCTAGACTCTGTTCAGTCCTAACTTTCCCTGAGCTGGAAGTTCTACTTCTCCTCAGTTCCCGCTTTACTTCCAAAAGTAGGGAAATTATTCACTGTATAAGGAAGAGTTCCTACAGAGGTGGCATATTCCCAACTGGGTGCCCGAGACAGATTGAGACACTTGCTCAATGCCCTGACATCTCATTTGATACAGCAGGGCAGTTACTGAAGCAGCAGAAGTGCAATAGTTCAGTACATTTACTGCAAGCCATTCTCACAGAGGACAAAACGACATCCTTTATTCCAAATGCAAGTCTCCTCATCAATAGGGATTTCTGAAGAGCACTTAAAGCAAAGCAAGTAGATTTTCTTGTAATAGCATTTCTTAAACTAAAAGCCAAAACCAAACCCCGGTAGCACAAAATAATATAACCCGGACTCTTTTGAGCAAAAAATACTTGCAGCCTGTCTGGATACATTGACAAGTATCTTCATAGACAAAAGGCATTTCAGTTTTCAGTGTGTAACCAGAAGGCTGGCATCACTACATCCTTTTAGGCATCCTTTTAATATATCAGCAAGTTGGTCCCATCTGATACCAGTGAGCTTATGCTAACTTGGAATGCATAAAAATGAACGCAAAGCCAAAGAGTTACACTACATTTACATGACATTTGTATGAACATGCATGAAACAAAGTTACCCGCATCAGAGCTTAGGACCCACATACTCAAAAAGGACAAATCACTTTGAAAGAAATAACATTCAGTATTTAAATGAGAATTTATCAGGTCTAAAAGCTCAGGGCATTTTTGCTGACACAGAAAGCTCTGAAGGACAAAGTCACACTTAAGCAGGATCAAACCCATTAGCAATCGGTATTGCTATTCCCACAGAACTCTGTGGAATACTTCACAGTACTATACAGTGAGGTTTTTCTCATACCCTTGCATCTTGTTATCACCATCTGACACCCCAGTTCACATGATCACTTGTGCCAGTACAACCTGACTGTCCTTGAGCAGGTAACCCCTGGGCTTGAGAGACAGAGCTAATGCTGAGAAAGTGTTTTCCTATCAGTGTCAAATAATTTATTTTTAAAATTGTAGTTGATGCATGGAACAACTAAAAGGCTCCTGTTCTCGATAATCTTGCATCTTTTGTAAGTGGGTGCTAAACTCAATGAAAAAGTAAGTCAGAATACCTTTGCTTTAAAACACAGTGTTACAGGTGTTTAAGTTCCCCAGTAGCAGTGTCAGAATAACACGAGTCCACATGTGAGTGTACAGAGGAGTCTGACCTTTTAGCATGTCCTGGTGAAATAGTGATGTTCCTCATCCCTGGAGATGGATCTAGGAACCTGAACTGGCTTTGAACCCAGAGATCAGCAGCAGTGACCCCAGTCTCCCCAAACACCTTTCAGTGAGTCTTACAGAGCTCTTTGAATTTTGCCATTCAAATGAAGAAACAAGTTTTCTTAGCAGATTGGCTTTTGCACATGCTACCTTTGCATATTTATCTTTTAGTACATGAAAAGCAGTTTAATTACGTTATATTAGGACTGAGAAAAAAAAGGAATTTAATACCAAATCAAGATAAAATCAGTTATTTGATAATTTTTAATGTATTAGATAAAATATTTTGAGTACTATAAGAAGATCAGCTAAACAGAGTCACTGCTTGTAAATGCTTATATCATTGAATTATAGCATGAAAAGCTATACATGGAAATAAAACATATACTGGGAAATGACAGTTTGACATTTATATTCCCAATTGTTACAAATTCAAGCAAGGCTGTTAAAAGTGAAGCTTTCTTGCCTGTGATTGCTCATTAAGAGTTTTATGAATTATGTAAAGGCATTTCTTCCATGCTGCTGGCTCCCTGGTGGAGCACTTCATTCCTCTGTGGGGTTGCCAGTACCATAAGGATTTCAAAGGATTGCCTTGTACGTAGAGTGGAGCTCCTCGGTGCTCTGCATTAAGTCTGAAATCATCCATAACACTGGGCAAGTTAAAGCCCTCATTCCCCCTCTAACAATCAGCTGCTCAAACCTCTTCCACACCGTATCCTGCTTTCAAACTGTGCAGATACTAGTATATCTTTCCATAAACTCTTTTGTGTGGATTTCCAGCAAAACCTTCATCTTTGCAGCTTTCTATGCACCCATAAGAAATCCCAGCCTGCATGCATATCTCGTGTCCAAGCTGTCCAGATAGTTAGTTTTGGCCTTGTACTTTCTTTCACCAACATTTAATTGAATTAATAACTTCATCATGAAGAGTTATTGGCCTCAAGCTTAAAAAGACTAATCAGTAGGCAGAGTCATGCCTTGTAAACAGCAAAAAGTGCTTGCTAACAACCATCCCAGTTCTTAACCAAATCCCAAATATGTTTTAAGGTCAATGCTCTATCCATCTGGTAGTGTTGGACTCAATGTGTTTTCTATTTTGAAATGTATAAAATTGCATTTTAATAGGCATGTGAGCGGAAATAATCCAAGAACAGTATTACTGGGCTCTGATTTGTTGTGAAAACATGACAACCACTACAGGGCAACAGACGGTGTAGAAGATATGAGGACTTAGATATGCCTGGGGAGTACCGTGAAGACACACAAAATCCCAAAAGGAAGGGCAGTCTGCAGGTTTTATAGATAGTAGCAAAAAAGAAAATCTGCACTCAACAATTGTTTATCAGCCTTATGTGTACATGAGTGCAAAGACTTATTTGTGTAATTCATAGCCGGGTTGGAAAGGACCTCTGAGATCATCAAGTCCAACCCTTGATCCACTACCACCGTGGTTACTAGATCATGGCACTAAGTGCCACATCCAGTCTCATCTTAAATACCTCCAGGGATGGAGAATCCACCACTTCTCTGGTCAGCGCATTCCAATGTCTGATTACCCTCTCTTTAAAGAATTTCTTCCTAATTGATCAACAAGTCTCATCCTCTTTTATAAAACTTACTGCAAGCGAAATATTCCTAAGAATTTGTGGCTTGCTTGGTTTCTTTTAAATTAAAAAGGTCAGTAACTTTCTAATGTAATTTTTATTTTCTTCTTGAATAAGCCACAGTAAAACCATATAGCCAAAAATGCTTTATTTCACCATTAGCCATATACCAATATGCATAAAACGGTGGCTATATTTTTGTTCAAAACAGTTCCAGAACCCAAGAAAGCTATACCGAAAACATTAACCAACACTTTATTCCTATAAAAATAAAAAATAAAAAGTATACATTCATTTCAAGAAGTGCCTACACTTTTAAACAATAAATTAAACTTTGTCATATCAACATCAACTTACATTTCAAATTATTTAAATGAAAATACAGTGGAGGATACAAAATAATCTCTTTCCTTACCTTACAAATACATTCTTTTATTCCTTTAATACACTGGCACCTAGGATCTCAGAGGAAACTATAGAGTGCTTCAGAAAACAAAACAAAACAAAAAAACCAACCAAACAAAAAAAACAAACAAAAAATCACACCCAGAGTTGCTGAATGGATATTTTCCAAGATTTTTCTACATTTCTCACAAAAATGCTAGCTGAACATATATGAAAATACAAACTTAGTGACTAGAATGTTAAATCTTTTGCAGAACTTACAGAAAAACCCAAACGACTTTGGCTTTCCCAAATGTTACGTAATTGATTCTACACATTTATGCATCAGTCGTAATCAAGGTCAGTTTTACACAATACATCACTTGATAGAATGAACAGCTGGCAGGTTTTCAAAGCCATTATAGGACTCTCCCTGTTATTTATCTTGTATCTCCCTATTAAGGTTACACAATGAAGTGTGAAAATGCTCACTGCACAGGTCACTGGAATATAACCATTGATACTTGTCATTTATTTTGCAAAACCTGGATTAGAAATCAATTTACATTTGAGTGCATATAATAATTTCCCACCCAGTTTCTACAGATGGTAATTTAATTCCTGTAAAAGGCAAGTTTTCATTCATGTGTGCAAAGCTCTGAATTAGAAATGCAATCAAGATAAAGAACATCTCAACTGCTACCACACCAACCTGCTGCTTAACTGAAGCAAATGAAGCCCGCAGCTTTTTTCTAGAATGGAGGGCCTCAATATTCTTGCAAACTCATATAGATACACCTGATCTTAATTTCAACTAGACAGGTTAGATAATACAACTACAACCCCCCTAAGATCAGTATAGACTGTGGATTTACTGAGCAGACTTTCAGTCTCTTCCCTAAGAAAGCAGCCCTTTCTCCTTCCTCCCAAATCAGGATTGCAATCAAGCCTTTGCAAGAAAGTCGAGAAATTAATCAGGCATTTAGGCTGATGAAGCAATCTTTGTGCTTTAGTGGCCATACTGCATGCTAGCTGAGAATGACTTTGCTTTATGACTTCTTAAGATGCACCCACAGCAAAGATAATTCTAGCAGCTAGCCTTTTTACTAATTTTTTCCTTTTAAAAGGTACGCTTTGTATAGAATTTGATAAACAGTCGTTCTTTACTTGAAGATTCAGGTTTTAATTTTTTTTTTTTTTTAAAGTATAAATTCTAGTTTAATCCAAGACAACTTCAGATGTTTGGAAGGGTAAGCTGCAAGGAATTCCTATTTACAGAATGTTTATGCTGCAAAAGGCTGATAGAAATATGATGCTACACCGGTTTAAGCTGGTACCTCATGTTGGGTAAGGGATTTAACCGAACTAGAAAAGCATCTGCTTCCCCCTAGCATGTGGGGCAATCTCGCTGGTTACCCAGCCACATTCGGATTTCATTTATGTCTCAGAAAAAGATATCAAATGAAAACAAACAAAATATTTTTAAAGGGAAAAGATTTCAGGATTTTTTTGTTTTGGTTTGGTTTTTAATGTTACTTAAAAGCACAAACCAGTAAACGAGGAAAATGTTCCACTTAAAATTATTTTCTAGGTCAGTTTGACAAAAATTAAATCCCATCAACAGTAGGGCTCTTCACTACATAAATTGCTCCAAAAGAATTGATGTGTTTAAAACACAGAAACGTTCCTGCAAAGGGAAAAAATAATGTATTTCCTATCCCTACCTTAGCTATTAAAAACATTGTCATCTTCACAAATTTCTTTGTCTTTTTTATTTTTTAATAAAACTCAGGTCTTATCTGCCCTGAACAAAGCATTTCTAACATGCGTTTTCATATACCTTTATGATTTCTACCACTGTTGGCAGCGCTGTTTAAATTCCTCAAAAAGGACCTCAGTTCAGGCTGGTCTGAATATCACATTGCACCTTTGGCAGGTGTAAGTAACATCCTATCTTAAGCAATGGTAACATCACTTTGCCCATCTAGGACAAAGCCAGTTTTACAGTTGTGGGAAACGTCAAAGTGTTTTTATGAGGTAAAACCATGACATTTCAAGAAACAAAACCGTGAAAGCCAAGTAAACAGAAGTTGAACAGCTAACAATAAACTAAAGTGTCTCACTAATGCCTGTTAAAATCAGTGCTTTTATATTTTAAATAAAAATTTAATTAAAGATAAAAAACTTGCAGCTAAGCCCACAATAATACACAACCTAAGAATCTTATCCAAGTAGGCCACAACTGAATTAGGAGAGTCAATAAACCCACATTCTATTCTCCATTCCCACAGTCACCTCTTGAGGTGAATGT
>VYXB01002027.1:385799-493178 GCA_013397135.1 Pachyramphus minor | reverse complement strand
TGAGCTTGCCAATCCTACAGTTACGTGTTACTGGACACATCTAAGTTACATGACCAAAAACACATTTAGAGTTACCATATAGGATATATAGGTGCAAGTACCTAACTAAAACCAACTTTTTTTCCAAACCACACTACTGCAGGAGTCACTTCATTTTCAATTTTTGATCAGACCACATATCTCCTTTTGCAACTGAAGGGGATCAAAACCTTTCAATTGTTTTGAAGAGCAACACTCAAATTAATTCGTTTATCACCCAACATTGTGATCTCAATTAGATCTTATAAAGTCTTCACAAATTAGTGTTTCTTTTCTGCTTTATACTATTACAAAGACTATTCCTTCCATGACCTTGCGATGTAACTACTTGTTAAAAGTAATTAGCCTGCAAGCCTTTTTCTGAAAAGTGATACAAGGAGACATTATCAATAGGACTAAAAATCCACATAGACTGAAAAAATTTATATGACTAATACAATCCTGAGAATGCAAGATGATTGAAATTTAAAAGAACTTGCAATGATGAAAGCATCCTTCCTTCTTCTCTGAAAGTACCATTGTCAAAAACCCCAAATGAACACCTTCTCCAAAGCTCCATGTCATACTCAGAGAAGCAGAGCTTCACATTTTTTAAATCCCTTTTTCCATCTTCGAAATGTTCTCCCAGCTGCCTTTGTATTGTCAGCTCCCATCAACTCCTCAGAAACATCTGGAAACACTTCCCCACTATCTTCAAAGGGCAGGGCTCAAAGATAATATTTGGACTGTGAAGGACCTTAGGTTGCATGTAATTACCAGCAGTTAGGAATGTTATTCTTGTCCATAAACTGTAACACATTTTCTCTTAGATACAGAAAAACTAGGAAAACATAAGGAAGTGGAAATGAATTTTCTGCATCTCAGTTTTCCGCATCTCAATTTTCCTGCCTTTTCTTTTAACCTTTCAGTCAATTACTCCCACCTTCAATATCACTCTGTTCTTTTGTCTTTATTTCTTAATTGCCTTGACTTTTCTCTTCATCGCTATAGTCATTTCCATATTTCTACTGCTTGAACAAGCCAGGTGTGGTATTTAGCTCCCTGTTCAATACTTCTGTTAACTTGTGTGATCAAGTTACTGAACAAATAAAAGAATGAGCACTTCAACATTGCTTACTATGACTCAGTCTCTGACTACTTGTTTTCTTTTATCTGTTGCATGTATTCTTACTGCTCAGTCAGCTGGTAGCTAGTTCTATTATGCACGTCCTAAAGCTCTGTTTTCTGTGTTGTTTAGTTTCTCTAATTTCTTTTTAATAGAACATAATGGTAATTTTTCTTTTTTTTTTCTTTTTTTTATGAAAGGCCATAGTATTATACTAATTTCGCTGTAGCTTTATCGTTTTGATTGAAGCTTTTTTTGCTGTTCCTGGTAACCAAAGTACTGGTCTTTGAGAAACTACAGCTTTCACATGACTAAAAACATACAATAAACTGACCAGTTAATAGCTCTGATGGGTCCATTCTTACTGAATATGCCCTGTCTGATATTAACTTGCAACATGCATCTGGTGAAGTGTATCATCTTAGAATTGGAGCACACACACAATCCCCACAGGGCAGCTGAACATGCTTCAGGCAAGGCTATTAAAACTGAACAATCGCTTTATTACAACTGAACCATCTCTAACGTCTTCTCCCAGAAGCCCTAAGCTGAATATCAAATATGAGCAAATATGAGTGGGACTAGCTAGAACGCAAGCATGGGAATGCCATAGAGCACCCAAGATAGATCGAAATATTAACATGTAGCTCTTTGGTAGTCTGTTTTCTCACAGCTGAGGGCTTGTTTCTGTCTCTCATTTACAGCACAGTATGCCTGTTTTGCTCATTGGCTTTTCACAACAGTATCTGCCTACTTCAGAAATAACAATTGAATTTAGTTTCACAGTATTGCTGCTACAGATCATCTGTCTCCTGATTGTAATCGCTGACAGCGAACTGTGTAACACACAACAAGCAAGGTAAAGAATCCTATTTTAGATATTCATTTTCCACACAGGGGGTCTGACTGTCAGTGTATTTATTGCTATTCCTTGTATTCTTCAGTTATGTCAAAGTGTGGAGTGCAAGGACAATTCTTCTTGATTTCTGCTGTAACAAAACGGACTTGGCCTTCTAACAAGTGGAAATTTACTCCAGGTTCTCTTATCTGATTTTCAAAAAGAGTACCACCTCTAGACTGTTTAAGCCAGAATTTCCTCAGATAGTTTTAGAAACTGAGGGGTATAGACAGGTGCAATTCCAGAAGTCATCATTCAGCTTCCTTAAACTTCATCTGATGACAACCTTTGTCATCATCTCAGATTCCTCTTCTGAAAGGAACAGGACCCTTCAAACAAGCATACAATCCTGATGCTCTCCCAGAGAGTGCTCTCATACTGCAATGAAAAGAGTCCCAGCAGCATGCATGAGCAAACTCTGCTCACTGAGCACTCTAATGTTACACAGACAACTGTAAATCCTAATGCCTTTACACCCCTTTTTCTCCTCATCTAGGTAATCACAATGCTAGCTCCTGCAGTCATTAACCTGTCAATGAACAGAATTTTTTCTTCATAATTTAGCCTCTCCTTGATCAAATGGAAACCAAGGTATTTTCTTTTGAAGGTGAGAGACAGAAATGCCCAATTTAACTTTGTCTTTGTGGGTCTGAACCCCCTTACTTCCATTTCTCGTAGGACATTTAGCTCTCCAAGATAACCCACACTTAGTATTCTTGTCATGCAGCTTCTCCTCAAGAAAGAACAGTCTCTCATCCTTCACCCTTGGTCTCTAACTTCAAATATATTCATTTCCAAAGCTGACACAAAACTGCCTTAACGATCTCAAGTTGTCTTTGAGACACTTCCATTTTAATATCACTGTCTACTTTCATATTTCAGTTACTGATACTACCTAACTTGCCCTTTGTTTTCACAAACTGAGTAGCGACAAATTTAAATATAGATATATATATATTGTTCTTACAGAATTTCTACCCTAAAGTGACCTGTTGAGAAGCCACTTCCTCTCTTCAAACCATGTGTTCTAGTTACAGGGGCTGGGACCATCTATCACTATGTGGGTCAAATCAAAACTGTGTATTCTACACCCTCTATGTAATTTCTGATGGATCATTTGCAGCAGCTGCCCAGGGCACACCTGACACCTCAGGCTACAAGTTGGGTATTAAAGAAATGCGAGGGGTCTTTCTTTGTCTTCACACTAATAACTGTGGTAACAGCTGTGATAACTCCCCTCGGGGGAGGCATTAGCACCTTCACACCCAGCCTGAGGGGTCATCTCTGCCAATGGGCTGTACTGGGCTGGCATTGTAGGCAGCTGTAATAACCTAGACCATCCAAGACTCCAAAAATATTCCATGACTCACAGAGTTAAATCACCCATGGTGAAACTCCCCATCCCAGGGGAAGTACTGGACATTGCCACCTGAACCCGAGCATATATAATCTTGGGGTTTTGGGACTTCTAGTATCACTAGTTGGATCCAGAGGACCCAGAACACCAACAGGACTGTGACTGCCACTCTTGGCAAGACTGTGATCATTACTTCAACAGGACTGTGACCATCGTGCAGATGAAGAGGTTTTCTATCCCTTTACTTTACACCCATGTAGTGCTCAGTACAGGGGCTAAGGAACACCACTCTGTTCTTGTCCCAGGGTGCTGGGTTATATATCTGTTTGTTGAGGGTGAAAACCAGTTTTTCTCTGTATCATTGCATTTATTGTAATCTTGTAGTAAATTGTAACTCTGACTTGTAATCTCTCTCGAGTTGGGTTCATTTTTTCTGCGGGTTTACTTTTAAACCAGCACACTATGCCACAAACATTTTAATTTCACCTTCAATTTAATAATTTTCAGTTCATTCATAAATTTCAATTTAATAATAATGCTCAGTGCTACAATGAAAAGTAAAGATTTGTTCTTGCTTCTTGTAGAGAATTTAGACAAAGAACTGGGAACAGACAATAGTGCAAGTCTGACTTTAGGCTTTCTAACTACTTGCAATGTGTAGAAATCAATTATCTTTTCATGGCAAGGTAAGGAATATTTACAAAAAAGTTAAATACATCCCTCACTAGCAAAGCAGCCTTTGCCACCATCCTACCCTGTGCCGAATTTATGAAGCTTGAAATATAATGGCAAATGAAAACTCATACAACTAGATTCCTATACCTAAAAAAAATTTGGATCTGTTTTAAAACTTGATAAGTGCAGTAAATATACAGTAAATGAGGCTTCATCTCCATGACTTACTGATGTTTGCACCATCATAGCTCGTTGGTCTCGCATTTTTCTTACAATATCCAGTGGATAAACAGGTTGGTTCCTTTCAATTAAGCACATGGCTGTTTCCATAGTGACCAATACACCAGTGCGACCGATTCCTGCACTGTGAAATGTAACAGGAAAATAGTCTATAAAGCTGGGTTTTTGCAATGCACCAGATTCATATCAGTCTCAATACTAGGATGCTAAACAACGTCAGGAATTACAGAAAGACCTTAGTAAATTTGAACAGAGTGCGAAGATTATTTTTACAGCAAATTCAATAATATTTTCTGGCAAAAACTAAAGAGAAAATATTTTTTAATATAAATTAAACTAAAACCTCACTTTAAATGCATTTTTAAACAATTATAATTGCTTAAAAATCTAAATGTATTTGTTTGGTATTTTTGACTTTAAAACCAAAGGTAAGATCTAATTGACTGCTTTTATGACAGGCACTTGAACAGCAGCAAAAAAACCTTTGTAGCACTGTTCAAAATGAGGTTATGACAGTTGTAGAGGATAAAAAACAGAACAAATTACACTGCAGATTTTCAGCTGTAATAATTACATGACTAAACCATTTCACTAAAAGGTTACAGGAGAAGGGGAGACAAAGGAAACTAATTTTTACATATAACATCAGTTTCTGTTTTCAATAGTGAACACTTGTATTGCACAATTTAAAATTTTCGTCTAATTTAAGGAATCTCCTGTCTTGCAGACAGACTTTTCACATGAAATGTTTATTCTGAGGCTGAAGCAGATCTATAATCAGGATTTTAAAACACAAGTACCTGCAGTGAACAAGAACTGGCTCATTCTTTACTCTCTTTGGCCTCATACAGGTCACAAACTCCAAGAAGTCCATGGAGTCATCAGGAACGCCATGATCAGGCCAAGCTACATACTGGAGATGGGTGACGGTGTGTTGTTGTTCTGTCTAAAATACAGTAAAGTTTTCAAAAAATGGCCAGTGTTAGGACTGCTGTATTCATGTTTACTAGATACAAGTCACATTTTTCCACAGTAAGCCCTTTCTGCAAATGCAATAAGAGGTAGATGTAGAAAATGTTTGTCATTTTAAAACTCAGTGTAAAGTATGAAGACATAATTCTTAGAAAGCATACAAGAGGCATAACGTTTTTCTAAATAAATGAGATATCAAGCTTAACTTCTGTGATCTAAACAGATTTTAATTTTTTTGATTATCGATCATTGACCTATTATACTTTGAAATCATTGAATTACTTGAGGTAAAATGATACAAGGCATAAGCATAATAGTACTGTATATTAGTTTAGAACAAGTTGAGAGAAACAACAGAGAACAGTAGAAGAACTATTGAGATCAATATCAAAATAACAGAGGCTTGGGGCTACACAATCTGTGGTAAATGTCTGTGCATACTTACAGATTCAGCTATAATAAAGTTGTCTGTAATGTTTGCTAAATCTGGTTTCTGTCAGAAAACATATATCATTCATACATGCTCATTTTATATACAGGAATGACTTCTGTATGATCCACAGAAGGATACTTTTCTGTATGGAAGCAATATAATTAGTTAAAAGATTCTGTTGCACGAAGTGTTCTTTTTTCGGTTCAATTATACCTCAAAATAAAAAGAATTTTACTGAAGTTCTTTCAGCTTAGCTTTTTGTTAACTTTGATTATGAAACCACTCAATCATCTTTGCATGCAGATTGGGCTAAACTGATACATTACAGATGTAACTAATACTTAGGGTAGGAAGGAAAAAACCTAAGATGCTCCTGAGCTCTGCTGCATCATGCAATGAGGATCTTGCTCTTTGCAAACTGCAAAACTTATTTCTTCTACACATTTTGCAATAGTTAGACCTGCATTTTATTTATGTCCATTACCACACTTAACATTTGATACCCTACTGAAACAAAACTCCTTTATCACTAGATTAGTCTATAAAAGCTGGCCTCTCTCTAGGGGTCCACATGAGAATGTTTTTGTGGTTAGCGACTTCAAAATATTTCTTTTTCTCTTAAGTGCATAGCTCTTGAAATATAGAATGCCTTCAACTGCTTGCTTTCCTCTCCCACTTGAGGAAGTGGTTCTACTGCCAGAGAGCAGGCTAGTAGGACAAAAAGATGGAGTAACTACTGCCTATGTACTAAATAGGGTCTTAGGAAACGTAACTCCAGCCAAAGCAGTTGCAGAAATTTACAATTGCCTCCAGGGACAAAAAGATAAATGACACAGCTCATACTTTGCCTCTTGAAGGCACAGCCTGAGCAATCACAAGTCCAGCATAAGGCCCAAGGGGACAACGCAATCTAACATTAATGATCAAGATCCCTGTAATATGAATTGCATTGGGATCTATCATCCAGGTCATCAAAAGATCCACAATGACCAGGACTTCTGCGGGAAAAAGCATGGCTTTTTGCTACTCAACTTTGCTCAGTAGAAACAGTTGACCTTGATCAAATGATTACAATTCACATTTTTCCAAAATGCCAAGATTAAAAAAAAAACAAAAACAAAACATAAACATGTCAAGAAAATGTAATTAAAAAGTTCTCCTTTGGAAATGTGTGCATGCTTAGTCAGAACCTCTTCTAAAGGGAAATGAGATAATGCAGCAATTACACATAACTGTTTGAGCTGATTTTCCTAAATCAGAGACATTTGATTACAGCATCCTTGATTCATTCTAAAACTATCTGAGAGTGAGTATCCAGTTGCATTCCACATGCTTCAAGAACTTAAAGCCATACAGCATGGATAAGTGCCAGTGGTACACATGAGAACCACTAATAGTGGTCTGTAGCATCAAAAAGTCATTTTATAAGCTCAGAAAAAAAGGAAAGAGGTAACTTAATTTCTACTTATCATTACAGACTCAAATATAGTGAGTTGCATTTATTTAAATAGTTCACAGACATTAAGCAAAACAAGTATGTTATATAAGACTTATTCAGATTTAGAATATACTAGGAGAACATGCACTTGGTTGCCAGAGCTGCTGCTTTTGGTGCGATTGTTCTCTATTGCATGCCCTAATCATCCATAGAGACCAACAGACCTGTTTGTTAATTATTCCAGGTATGCCTCAAGCTTCAGTGTAGTTTTCTAGTTATTTGTGTTTTAATACAATCAGTTTTATTCTTTTGGTTGAGGTCTTTTGAGATGACCCAAATTATTAAAATTTGACCATTATGTCACTCGCTTTTCAGAATGCACAAGTATTTTAAACACTTCATATTTTATTAGTAATTTAAACCTGTTGTAAACAGTAGTTGTAGTCATATATGTTAGAACTTTTTCTAAGTCTAAGCTTCTTTGTCTCGTGCAGAAAATACTAAATCAGTACTCTGACAAAGTCCAGATTTTTTTAGAGCTATCTTTGGTGGCTTTTGTTGCTTTTTAAAAAATATAAAATCAAGTCTTTACACTCACAGAAAAAGGTCAGCTTTTAAATTCAGAGAATGTCAGCCGAACAACACCCCACATGGAAATAACTGACATTAAAAGACCATCACACTTACTAAAATCTAGCACTCATACATGAAAAAAAATGCTAAATTGTAGTTACTGGTTCCATAGTTAGCCCCACTCTACATGTTTTGCTAATTTATTTTTAAAGACACTATTTCTGCCAGACTCCACTTCTTTGTACAAACCTGGCAAAGGAAAAGAAGAGGTAGCTTCTCATTATACTCATGTTGCTCATCAAATTATCATTCTCAGAGACCCCTTTTAAGTCTTTTCCACAACTTATTCTTTTGCACAGAGGTTTTCAGTGACAGTCATTATTGTAGCATCCCAATGAGTGATATATGCACAATTTATCTAATCTGGATTTGTTAGTCCTATTTTATGAGTCTACATTTACAGAAGGTGAGCAAGAGCTGCTCATGGATTGCTTGCTATTTTTGCCTAACTTAACCTTATACACCTTGTTGTTCCAAAATTATTTGATGTTTTTTGCATTTACATGGACTAATTTCAATGGAATTTATGTGCTTGGTATTTCCACAAATCAGCTTAAAAATTATGAATCAAAAAAATTAGTCCAAATAACTTAACAGACTCCAGTGACAATTCAGGATTATGTCATTTGCTCAGTTTCTCATCAGTCATGTGGCCAACATTTAGCTGCTTGATGGCATTACTCCACATTTAATTAGCAAGAAGTTACAGAGGTCTATGACATCATATTTATACCAAGTATGTTTGTTATTGTCCTTCTTATAATGGTTGTTGTCGCTACAAAGAAGTTGTTCAACAAAAAAACCCCAACAAAATTATGTATTTGTACTGACCACTCCTGGGTAAATTCAAGACATCTAACTGCAGTTTCATTCTGGTTAAGCTAACCTCTTAGATTTTGCTCAGAAACACAGCATAAAGACACATGATCTTTTCTAACAAGGCTGTCACTGGGATTGCAACCTCTGACAAAGCATAGGGCTGTCAGAGGTAGTGCTTCTAATGGCTGCTGTAACACTTGTTAAACAGTTATACTGTCAAGACCTTCAACCACAAAAATGTCCATTCTTTATCCTTCTGCAGGTTGTAGCCTTGCTTATTATAATTACACAAAAGCTAAAACTTCTTCATTTCATTCTCCTAAAATGACAGACTCTCCCTAATTAATAAAAGAACTGCATGTTCTTCAGGAAAACAATACACAGATCTTAGAACGATAATACTCATATAGAAAGAAGGAAAATTAAGCTTCAAATGTCAATCTTAATTTTCACTTTTCTTAAAATCCAAGCAATTGATTTTGCATTTCACCATTTCAGTTAATGTCCTTTTTGGTATAGGTTTTTTAAAGACACTCAGTAATGAGAAAAAAAAAAAATCACAATGTAGAACTACATTAACCTTGAAATGGTCGTATCTTGTAAGCAGGAAAAGGTGTGGTGTTTGCCAGTGAGCTCCACAAACACAACTTGAAAGCTGAGTCTCAGTGATCAGGGTTAAAGCCCAGTTTCTGAAGTTCATCTCACAAGTGGCATTTGGCATTTCTTTGGACCACTGTTCACATATCATTATGCTTCTGTACACACTTGCCATAACACTTGTATTTTGTTCTTTGGCTCTTTATAATTCAAAATTAACTTGCTTTCTTCTACCACAGGTATCTGACGGAACAGAACATTTCCAGTGTAGACGGTTTTCAGAGAAACCTCAAAAAAAAACCTCTATAGTGCGACAGGTTTGTTCAAGTCATTTAGGACACAGTAAAATTTATATAGATTTACTTGGAAATTAAAAAATACAAGGTTTTGTTTAAATGCAGAAGCAAGAGTTTTAGCAAACCAATCTAAGAACCCCTAACATAAGCAAACTCAACTTTTCCCCCCCACAAACTGTTCTATGAGATGTATCTGGCAAAGAAGACAAAGCTGTGGAAAGCCTCAATCCAAACAATTAAGACGTATAAAAAATTAGAGATTCTATTTTCAGCTGTTTATAGCAGAAAGTGCTAGCTGTATACTACTTACATGGCTGTCTTTGTTTCACTGAATATCCATTTAACAGTCATTAGAAAGCCTACAAGCTGGTAGGCATAAACAGAAAGATATCAGTCATTCTTCGTCTTACAATTTTACCTCCTCCCTTCAGCAAACTACAACTTTGTTCCTTAGTGAAACACATTTATACTTAATCTTCAGTTTGTTTGAATTTCTGCATCCATTTCTTTTCTTCCTCTTCAAATAACACCCTCTATTATTATGATGTCCATGGAAAATTTAAATGAAAAAGAAGCTTATCACCCCAAATCCCTCTATTTGCATTGTCACTGCCTGCACAATCATGCTAAAAAATCCATATTATGACACAAGGAATTGTCTTAATTAACTTGACCTGGGTTGTTTATAAGGTGTAAGTGCTCTCTCATGGCTCTCACACTCATTCATTATAGCAATCATATAACTTGTCTTTCATGGATGAAATTCAATCAATTTTTAAAACATCTTGAATTTTTTCTTTTTTTTTGAATAATTTCATAGAATCATAGAATATACTGAGTTGGAAGGGATCCATCATGATCATCGAGTCCAACTCCTGGCCCTGTGCAGGACACCCCAAGAATCACTCCATGTGCCTGAGAGCATTGTCCAAGTGCTTCTTGAACTCAGACAGTCTTGGTGCTGGGACCACTTCCCTGGGGAGTGTGTTTCAGTGCCTGACCACCCTCTGGGAGGAGAACTTCTTTCTAATATCTAACCTCAACGTCCCCTGACTCAGATTCATGCTGTTTCCTTGAATCCTGTCACTGGTCCCCACAGTGGTCAATCTCTTGATTGGTATCTACCCCTCCACTTCACCTCATGAAGATGCTGAAGTCTGCAGTGAGGTCTCCCCTTCTACAGGCTGAACAGTCCAAATGACCTCAGCCACTCCTCGTATGGCTTCCTCGCAAGACCCTTCACAATCCTTATGGCCCTTTCTTGGATGCTCTCTAACAGTTTAATGTCATTTTTCTCTTGTGGTGCCCGAAATTGCACACAGAACTCCAGCTGAGGTCACCCCAGTGCAGAGAAGAGGGGGACAATCCCCTCCCTTGACTGGCTGGCAATGCTTTCCCTGATGCCCCTCAGGACAGGGTTGGCCCTCCTGGCTGTCAGGGCACTGATACTCATATTCAACGTGCCATCCACCAGGACCCCCAGGTTCCTTACTGCAGCACCGCTCTTCCTCCTCTTGCTTACTTAGCAAAATTTATCAGGTGAAAGAACCATAAGGCAGTTTGAAAACAACAAACAAGTTGTGGAAACAACTAACATAAAATGTGGGAGAATAAAAAACCAAACAAATAAACCAAAACCTTGAAAAATTACAGTAATTCAAAGTAATGGGAGTTATGTGGTTCAACAAGTATTATCTCCACAGCCTTGTTAAATTCCATGGCTGGGTTCTACTCACACTTAACTGAAATCAAGAAGAAATGCTTATTTAAGCAAGGGCAAGTAGCAAAAAAGTTCTCTTCAAAATATAATTGAATTAAATTGTTGAGATTGAATAGGCAATGATATGTTGCAAGGCATTTATCTTAAAGGAAACTGAATAAAAATTTGTTTTAGTCTCCTCATGCTATTTTTTCACTGATTAAAAAGAAATTCATATCTTGTTTTACAAAACAGTGCACTGCGTGATGAACTCTGCACTCATACTATACAATTTCTTTCCTTTGGTCCCCAAAGTGTCCTGAACCTTTCTAAAAAAAAAAATACACCCCTCCCCCCTCCCAAGCAACCTCAAAGCCCCCCAAAGTTGGTGCTTCTTTTGGTCTCCTTTCATTTTGCTACAGTATAGCTTTCAATCTTGGTCTTGAAAAGGCAGGAAATTAATCCTTTCTTTATTTCATGAGGCTTAGAAAGGTTAAAAATAAATAATTTGAGTGAGAGGGACTAAAAGTTTGTGCATATATACTTGCAGTACTACTTTTATGGGCTTAATTTCTTCTGTGCTGACATTCAAGTTTATAACTTACAGATTAATTGGACAAAATACAGACAGAAATATCACGCTGCTCCCTGACTATGTTGTTTCTCATAGCTAGAAACTGAAACACTGTAAACTATCTCCACTGAAAGACCTGAGAGTAACTGAAAGTACTGGCATCTGACATCTCACATGTTTATGACTAAAAAGTAAATCTTAATTACATTAAAACAAATTTAGATGCACTGCCAAGTGACAGATTCAGTTACAAATGTATGAGACTAAAGGATTGGTCATCTTGTTGTAAGAACATAGATTACATGCTATATTTTAAAAGTGATATTTCCTTATTTTTTTACTACTAGCAATTCAGGTAACTTTACAAGCTACTAAACTATACAGAAGTTTAAACTTTACTTACTAGTAATGGAACTGCAAATTAGTCTTTGGTCAGTATACAGTCATTTCTTACATATCTTATGAAATCACAAACACTTCATCTTTTTAAAAAATACCCGTGGCCGTAGAATTTTGGAAAAGAGATGAAGAGAGGCAACATAAGAAATCCAGGACAACTTAGAAGCCAAATTTCATCCCCTATAATTCAGGTTGTGAGAAGTTGTGACCTGAGCACACATTTCATAACACAAGAGGATATGCATGTGTTTAACCTTCTCTTTGCTTTCTAACTCTGACATTAGCATAAAGTATTAGGAGCTATGGAATATATGTATCTTACATAAATTCAGCACATTTCAATTGAGATACATATGGAGTTTTTTCTTTTTTAAAATTTGACTAAAGATAATGGAAGGGAACTGGTGAGATTCTTCTCTCAAAACAACATTATTATGCTTTACTTCTTAATTAGCTGTTCTAGCTGCATGTACCACTAACCAGGTGACCCATATTTCATCCCTGAAAGAGCACAGTTAGTTAGAAAAAAACCTCAGAATATCAATCAAACTACTTGTGAATCCAGTTATTGCAAAACTGTTTAAAGAAAAGCACTAAACTTCTTTATGAAGCTTATTATAGTATCTGTACAGTATCACGTACTATAGAACTTCAAAAAGTACGTTTTTGAAGAAGCTCTAAAGAAATAATCATCCTATCTTGATTCACATATACATACTCTTTTGTGTATATACACACATGTGAATATGTGTGTGCACATGAATACACACAGAGACATATGTTATCAAACACAGAGTCTTTATCTACCTATCTATACTTGCATTTTTTCAGCTTGCTTGGGCATAATTAAAGATAAGGGACATTTACCTCAACATTTGTAATCACCATTTCTCTAACAACATAAGCAATTGTACAGTCTTCAGAGTGGCATCTGACACGAAAGCTGCCATATTCCATTACATCTGGTGGATCAGGCCAATACTGATGACATTTGGTCTGTAAGGAAAATTAAGCACATGTCAAGACTGTATACAAACACTTCTGTTTCCAGCATTCTGTCCTGTGCCGTGGTTCAGGGAACTCAAGGAGCAGTACAAAAATCTGTTCTGGTTTGCTGGAGAGATTTTTGCATCCAAATTGAAGAATAACAGGACGTTATTCTAAACGTCTATTCTAAACATTTCTAGGCTAAAGTCTCCATAAATACCTGCTTTAGTGACTTGTAATAAATATTCAGGTATGTGGATGGATGATGTTTTGTCTGGTGCTCACCTGCAACTGCTAAAATGGTTTCTCAACGCATAAGGTAGGAGGAGAAAGGTGGATTTATTCCATCATAAGAAGTGTAGAGGGTAAGTTTATAACTATCTTCAGCCATCTAATAACAGGTTATAGCAAAGTTAGAGCCACACTTTTCTTGAAAGTGAACAATGAAAGGGCAAGAGGCAACTGAAAAAAGATGCAACAAGGGAAATTCTGATTAGATGTTGGCAAAACATTTCCATGAGGATGGCCAAGCATGGAAACAAGAAACCCTGAGGCTGTGTAATCTCCACCTGTAGTAATAATCAAAACTTAACTGATGTGCCAGTGCAACTGTGTGAAGTTCAAAGCTGGTTTTGCCTGTAGCTTTTAAACTGATACAGACTAGTAAGAGCTGGAAATTTTGAAATATTAAAATTTCTTAATTCTACCTTTAATAGAACTCAATTTTTAGTGCCTTGAAATCCAAATTATAACCATTATGCCTGAAATTTTTGCTGTGGAAGCTTACCTGAAATGCTTTCCTTTTCAAATTTAAGCCAAAATAATGTATCCATTTCTAAAAAATTAACCTTACCATGGAAAAAAAATAAAATTCTATAATATAAATCTTAAGGTCATTGTGCAGAGACAGGCTGGAGTGTAAAATCTCCAGGGACTGCGAAAAGGTTTGGCATTTACCAATGGGGATACTCTTGACAAGAATATACATTTTTTTCTTTTTTTCACCCACAAACTGTGCAAATGTGAATAATTTCTGAAACTAAACAAAACTCAGAAAAAGTGTCTAGCATGTAAAAGTACCAGCAGGATGATTAGAAGTTATCAACAATTGCCTTGGAGTTTCCAACCGACTGGGCAAACTATAGACTATTACTAGTATGTGTTTCTTCTCAACACAAGGAAATGAAAGCAGCAAGCTGTTTTGACAGCAATACAGTCAAAAGATGAAGGGAGCATTTTTGTGTCAGATGATGTTCAATATCTGTTTCCATGAACAGCTATAGATAAAAATCTGATGGCTGCTTAAATGTCCTTCCTTACATGCCAATCTTCATTCTGTTTAGGACCTTCAATATTCACTGACTTACATTCTAAAAACACTGGGTTTTGACTACGATGACAGATAAATTTCTTAGTGTAGGATAGATCGCATAGGAAATATAGATAAAGATTACAGTCGGTGTAGGCATACAAGAGCTTCTCTACCTTTTCTGAGTCTTAAAAAAAACCCAACTGTTTCAGCTTTCAGCTTCTAAAACTTCACACTACCCTTATGTTTAATCTAAAACACAATCTTTAAAATTACAAAGGATATGTTAAATCAAAGTACAAAAAAATTACCAGATTTTCACTGTACTATTATGAAAGTAATGGAGTGCCAGAATATATTTAAACAAAATAAACGAATTATCAGAGCGATTCTAGGAAAGAATCTGAAATGTAAATAAATTAAGCAGGTTAAACAACTCTGACCACTGCTAATAAATAGCATGATGGCAGACTCTTTTTTTTTTTTTTTTTTCAGAATGTTTTTAATGCCAGACTACAAGGTGTGTTCAGCCTGCTCAGTGCTTCCAGACATCTGCTGAATGGCTCAGAGAGCAACAGCCACATGAAGCCCAGTACTCAGGGGGAAAAATGACAACACATAGTACCTGTCTGTTCAGCACAACAGAGTGAATGCATGATTTCTGTTTATCAGACAGCTGGTTTGTTTACAAAGCAGCAAAACAAAAAGCAAGTTCTGGACTATCTGTACCTAAGTAATTCAGAAAACCTGGCCTTCAGAAAAATGATTCAATGGAATAAGCTGGCCTACTTGAGGGTTATTTAATCATAACAATGGAAAAATGGTTCAAAGGTACAGTACATTTCTTCAGCATACAAAGAACCTGGACACTTACCCGTCCTCGTTCAGTAAGAGTTGTTAACATGATGATCAGTGACAATTTGTGATCCCAGACTACTTGCCAAAAGTGTGCACATGTGTGTGGAAGAGGCCCCTGAGTAGCAATGTACCTGTTCACAATGCCCACAGAAGGAATTTCCATCTATAAAGTGAAAGAAAGTCCTATGTAAAGTTTGCTCTCATTGCTCAACTACTATTTTAACTCAGCATTTCATTCAAACAGGAAGTTTTGAGGGCAGATTAATGCAGTGAGTAATAAGCAATAAGACAATCAAGATCACACTTTATGTGAAAAAATTTTAAATCATTAATTTAATATAGATGTATAGATTCTATAGTCTTTCATGCTGAATTATGAACAGAAGATTATTAGTGAAAATGTATTTGAAAATTTGAATCTGCAAAGCTTTCCAGATTTTCTTTAATACTTAGTAAAGAAGTATGGCAGGGCATATACACCAAAGGTACACTAGCAAAAGCTGTTTATTACCTGATACTAAACATAGTAAGTGAAGAATCAACTCTGATTTAGGTGCTTAACCTATGGATCTGACACAAATATATACATATTTTCCCTTGTTTTTCCTTGACCCTCAGCCTACACTGGATTGACTTTGGCAATTATGCCTCTGCTTGATCTTCTGGATCCTTCATAGCATAGCTGGTATGCCATAAGTGGCTCCAGAGTGAAAAGGGCTTAATTTTCAGGATATAACCTCAGCATTTGAAGCCTATGGAAATGGAAAACAATTTTTTACTGATTAAAGACTCTGCACATAGCAAAGTTTATACCAATCACATGGTTGCATCTACTGTGTATTAGGATGGCCACTTGTTTCACAACAGATACTTCAGCTTTTACCTGACAAAACTTTACATCTTTTACATGTGCAAATCCCCAAATTATAAAAGAAAACACCCTTTTTCCCTAAAAAAGTCCAAATTTTCCCACATTGAGTCTGCGTTAGTAATAGAGAGAGCGAGTAAATGCAGGTCTCTCTACGACTTACGTTCACGTAATTTGCATTAATGTAATCTTCATCTCCTCGCAATATTATCCTTGTGGCATCATCTGCACACACAGACACAAACACACACACAAAAAAAAGAGGGAATAAAATTAGCAATTAAGGGGCATGTTTCCCTTCTATTAAGTTAAAAAACAACTGAGGAACTGCAGAGACACAAACAGCAGAATACAAACCAGAATACATTGCATTTTAGAATGTAAAATGAACAATTACATGACTTCAATTATATAATGAAATCTTCAATCAATAAGTTCCATACAACAGTTTTAATAGCTACCATATAAAGGATAAAGCAAAATAGGCAGGAACTTTACTTTAGACTCACAAGGTAGAACATCTTTGTATCTATTCTTGTCCATATTCTGAGGTACCTTTGCACATGTAACAGCCAACCCTGGTTTCTTTCTATAAAGTTGCTGCAAAAAAGAATGAAAAATCATATGATTTTGAGGGATGTGATTATGCTATACACACATTAAATACACTCACATGAAAATATACAGACTGAAAGAAGTAATTATTTTCTTTAATATTTTTCCTATCTTTCTGCAAAATTCATTTGAATTCATTTAACATGACAAGAATTTCTAATAATGCTATCTCATCATGATATCCAGAAGAATTTCGGGGCAGGGGGGGAAAGGATGTGTGAGAGTCATTGAAATATACTGTTTGCCTGCAAGTTTGCTTTTTTCTTATAAAACCATGGACTGGAAGGAAAATAGTAGGTGAGGGTGAAACAAATGAGCAATGAAAGACATCAGAAGAAAAAAAAAACCAACCAGTTGCAGCCTGATTTTATGGAATCAACTGTAATACGAAAATTTCAGACAAATTTTTATTCTCTGGATTAAAACTAACCTATTCGATCCTGTAAGTACTGAAAAAAACACTTCAGTGTACCACAATCTCTTAACCTGTGACATAATTTCCTTTGGGCCATCTGCTCTGTTGCAAACTTTATCTGGCTCAGTTTTGAGTAAGTACTTCAGTCAAATTGATTTCAGTGGGATTCAGATAGGCAGATTCTGACTGGTTTCTGTTTTGGTTGTGAGGCAAGTTACCACAGCAAGTTACTTCCATTAAGATATGCATAAAAAAGCCCTGTGAAAACTTGATAATATACATAATGGAACAGCTTCTATCAGTTGTTACTCAAATTCCACTTGACTTTCCTAGAGCCAAGTTGTGATTTCTGCCTTTTTTTTTTTTTTTTTTTGAAAACAAGGAAGAATAATTTAAAGTCAAGTAATCATTCTCGAGCCTCATTATTGTTGCCTGGCAAATAGTCATTTGCTATTGACAGAGTTGTTAAATTCTGATTAAATGGAGGAAGATAATCTGGAAAACCTTGATTATTCGAAGTCTACTGGTTAATTATTTACTATTTTACTAAGCTCAAGGGAGAGTTTGAGAGTCACCAAGGCTGATGAGGTGACACTGCAATTGTCTCTGATTATGAAATAATGAACTCAAAGAAACAAGGTCACTAAGCTGTCCCCTAGATTTATTATATTTCAAAAAAGTTTCGAGTTTTTTCTGTAAAACCCTCTTATAAATGCTGACACAAAAAAAAAGAAAAGTCATAAAGGAGCAGATATCCTATGAAGATTATTAAAGGAAACTGCGCACAAATTTAGTCAACACTGAAAGGCCAGTTCACATCTTTTGAGCTACTGTTTCAATAGCCAGCACTCACTGCAACGGATGACTTGTATTCAGTGCTGTGTATTTTGGAAATCAGCTATGAACCATAGTCTACAATTTCTTAAGAAGAGGGAAAATTTAATTTAATTGGAAACAAAGTAAATTTCATTAAACAAAAGTGGTTATACAATTACAGTATCAGAACTCTTCAGCCCCTACCATTAAATTTTACCACATTTGAAAAAGAGTGAAGGAAAAAATATCAAAATGGGGGAAAATTTTATTGCTGTTCTACAAATTTTCAGTGACAGAAATGGTTGCTCCTGAACTCAATGTTAATTTTATAAATCATAATAACTAGGGTTTCTCCAGAGTTACTATAAATGTTTGAATCCACAGCAAAACAAGCACAAACATACATACACTGTACTCCCTTGCCATTAGAGAAGCAGAAGAATTATCCTTTGTAATTTCTTACACTAACAATGAAGGAATTAATATATTAAATTTTAAAACATTTTACTAGTCAGTTTTATATGACATTCTTTGTTAACACATTGAAGAACATCGAAAAGGAAACAAAGTACAGGACTAAGGAAAAAATATTAATTTAGTGAGCTTTAGGTACTTGAGCTAGAAACACATTAATTCAAATACATTTTTCTCTTATTTTGTGTAAGATTGATAACTCATTCTTCCTTTCTAAGTAGTGATGGGCAAGTAAAACTGTTGCTCCCTTGAGGCAGGACTGAACATGAACAATGAGATTTGTAATTAATTAAGTCCCTACATTACTTCCTGATTACAGCTAGTGGTCTATATTAATGACATTTGAGAACTGAGTATTACCTACCTCAAACTGAATAAGAACAGTCCCACTTTCTAGCCCTCTTCTTAGTTGTTCCATAGACTCCTCCAGTGTATCACCACCATGTTCAGAACAGACAGGAAGAATAGATTCCGGGAGGTTGTGGGAATCAGCTTCATCTTCTGATTTGGATTCCACAAACTGTTTAACTACTGAAAGGTGTGTAGACAATTAAAATCCACTGCGGATAGCATTAATGTGTTTGTAACAGATATAAAAATTTACAAGCTTGAAAGAACAGAGTTTGCAAAGCCTCAGGAAAGTAAATAGCAACATATTTAATTACATTTCTTTTTGTACTATATTACTGTAGAAATTACTAGGAATAAAATGTCCTTATGACCTTTCTGAAAAAGAAACTCAAATTGACTATGAAGACAAAGAAACTGAATTCCAAGCACTAGGAGCTTTTTGCAATCCTGTCTTACAGAATGAACTGCTAAATAGACTAATGAATCACAGCATCCACCATGGTACAAAAAACAAAGGAGTTTTGCCTAAAAAAGTTTAGAGTATAATTAGTGGAATGTCTCTACAAGAAACTTGTGTAAGTTTGGACCTCCAACAGCAAAACGAAGGCAAATATTCTTATACAATACTCCCTTGTCACTAGAGAAGCAACTGAATTATCTTTTGCAATTTCTTATGCTAACATTGAAGGAACTAACTAAAAAAACTTTAAAAAAATTAATAGTCTCTTTTCTATGACATTCCTTGATAACGTATTGAAGAACATGACAAACAATAATGAAGTAATCTGCGTAGCAGTTCTGTCTCTATGAAATGTATTGTATCACCAAACATGTTCAGCTGTGGTTATTCTCGGCAATATCAGAATACTTCATACCTGTCAAAGTTCAGAAAATGAGAAGCTGTTCATACACACGCCTATAGAAATGACTGGGACCACAGGTCATCTTTAGATAAAAGCAGACTTGTCTTGTCTGCAAGTAGGAAGAGGACTAGAAGAGTTAAGAGAAGACTAAATGCTGCATAAAGCCAGTGGTAAATCCTACAACAGGGAAAACAAGATCAAGAGCCCATCTGTCTTCCGAGAAACACAAGAAGCTTTATGTAAAGTCAGTGTTACAGAATTAGATATCATTTAGGCAATTTCATTCCCTCCTGTTTCCCAGTGATGTATAATCTCTTCAGATTTTTAAGTTTTAATGTAATTAGAAACCTCTGTGCAAAGCTCTTCTATAATAGTGTGTTTTAAGGTCTTATCATAGGTCTTAAGGAAAGTAAATAATAAATTAAGAGTTTCACAGTATCTGAAAGCTCTTGGTACTTACATGTGTTTAAATATAGAAAGCAAAGTTAAGGTGGATGAGTTCCCCATATTTTAAAGATACAGGCTTAAGACTGCATATTTCAAAGATTGTCTCTTCTTTGGGGGCAGCAGTTTAGCAAGCAGGCAGGCAGCACAGTTTTATCTCAGCATTGTCACAAAATGCCTGTTGTAAGACTGAAGTGGCGAACAGCTTATTCTACTTGTTTCATCGTATAACTCTGCTGGGGAACAGCCTATGAATATTTGTAAACCTCCAACTGGGGATTTGGGAAATTATGCTTTATTTAAAAAAAAAAAACAAAACAGCACCCCAAACCACCAAAACATTTTTCAGGGGACTATTTATTCTTATTAATTTTTACACTTAAAAAATAAGAAGAAATTCTAACTTGATAGATTCTGTATTGCAATGATAAAAACATGTATAAAGTATTTGTACTACTGACTCAAATGTGGCAAGACCTACTTTTTAGCAAAGACCTACTACAAGTGCCCTGAGAACGTATTTATACAAAGAGAAGAGGGTGTAACACCAACAGTCTCAAAAACATTAGAAGTGAATAAAATTAGCCCAGTTACCTTTCCGCCTGACCAAAAGTGCAAGCTCTCTTGTGTGAGATTCTCTGCTGGCTTTTATGAACATGACCACCTGGTCGTGCGTGTGCTCTGAGATATCTCGGCCATTAATTAATACTATCTGATCACCTTCATTCAGCTTTGGAATGCATTTATCAGCCTGTTTCAAGACCAAAGAAACACATTAATGTCATTGCATCCAGTCATGTAAGCAGATATTAAGTTCATCACGTAAGCAAAGTCTTCCCAGCTCTCCTGACAGGATTTTATCCTTTTTTATCAGAAATTCTGTCAAAGGATTCAGATCTAAAGGTGTCTTTCATGCTTCAAAGCCTCTCAATGAAGATAAGAAACAGTTCAAATAGCATACTGACAGCTATAAAAGGAATTCATGTTAATCAAACAGCCACCATCAGATTGTTTTCAAAGATCAGACTCAAAGCCTCAACAACCACTGAATTTCTGGAAAAAGTGTTTTGGGCACACAAGATAACAATTTCAGTTTTGATGCAATGAATACTGAGAAGTCCAAATATGATTTTCATGAACATAATTTAAGTAACATGACATTGCCTAGGCATGTACTTTTTAAAGTTCAAAAAAATCCATATAAATTTCATATTTTTGTTATTTAGCAGATTCTTGTTTGGTGGATATTAAATGATATCAACAAATAGAAAACGTTCTTCCTCTCTTCATTTACTGAAAGTTTTAACAGGAAGATGCAGGCAAGTACTCAAGCTCAAATTATAATGCTCAAGTCTCCCGCATTTGTGAAAAATTCTTTTGCTACCTGTGCTGCAGGGAACACTAAAACAAGGTTTTCCCCATCTCAGATGAAAAGTTACATTATGTATTGTCTTGGACACCACAATTTAGATTAAATGCTGAACCCCAGGGCTTGTTTGTCTTTTTTTCTGCCACATTTTTTAGTATGCTTAGCTCTAAGTTCAGCAAAAAGCAATTCAATCTATGGCCAGAATATGATGATGATGCTACTAAAATGATTAAGGACTAGAGCATCTTTAGCATGAAGGAAGTCTAGAGAGCTGGGAGCTTTTAGCCTAGAGAAAAGGCTCAGAGGGATCGTGTCAATATACATAAATACTGGAAGGGCAAGGCACAGAGAAATTGAAGCCAGGCCCTCAGTGGTGCCCAGTGACAAGATCAGAGGCAACGGGCTCACAATGAAACACAGGAGGCTATATCTGAACATCAGGAAACACTTTTTTACTGTGAGGGTGACTGAACACTGCAGTAGGTTGCCCAGAGACACTGGGCAACCTTGGAGTATTCAAAAGCCATCTGGGATACACTCCTGGGCAACTGACGCTAGATGAACCTCGAGCAGAGGGGGTTGGACAAGATGACCTCCAAGTCCCTTCCAATCTTCTGTGATTCTCTAATAAGAATGTGCAGAATTCTACAATCTTTGAGTGTTAAGTATTGTACCAATTTTATTTTCATTGCTATCCAAATTTTTATTTTGTCTAGGAAGTGCACAGAGACACAAGAGTGATATATAAACTCTTCATTTAATTTGTTGTATGAATAAGACATAGACCTTTACTGCCATTCTTTATTCATAGTTCTTCCTTGTATTTCCTTAATGCCAGCACAAGTTCCCTGAATTTTATTCATCCAATATTATTAGCCCTGCCAAACAACCATCACCAACTCCCCAGGTGGGAACAAAACATTCAAATTAGATTCTATGCGAATTATGCCTTGCACAGATAACATAAGTTTGTCAGTGATATACTACACTACCAACCAAAATTTAGGAAGAGATGGAAAAGAGAAGTGATAATGAAAAAAGCCACAAACAAAAATGAACAAAAAACCCCAAGAAAAATGTAGAATAAAAAAAAAAGAAATAAAGGCAAGGATGTGAAGGAGAAAATAAATTGGAAGTCACTTGTGTTGGAGAATAAAGTAAAAGGAAAGAAAACTTAAGACCTGTTTGAGTGCCACAAAATAGACAAAGGAGAAGAGAAAGAAGCAAGAGGAAAGAAAGATGTATGCAAGAGGAAAAAATCCCAAGCATAAAAGTTGCTTCAAAATTTAAAGGAGGAATAGTTTCCCCCAACTTTTCCCATAGAAATAAGGAAAGAAAATAATGAAGGATAGGAAAGATTGACAATGATTCATAACAAACAAACAGAAAAAGAATGGGAATTAGGAACAGCCATGGTGTTCTTCAACATTTAACTAGGTATACCAGCTCCCCAAGAACATCCTTGCCATGTGTACAATTTACAAAAGGCAAGACTGAAAAATGTAACTATGGATGATTGACTGAATAATTTAATAACTCTCAAATATTACTGAGATATTAGTTATTCTCTCTGAAATATAAATATTTGAAAAGATAAGAGATATAAAGACTATATCCAGTCAGTCTAGTAGAGTCAAGAAGTCAACAAGAACATGGAGAGAATGGTTGTTGATCTCCTGTATTTGTCTATAATTCAGATTTCTTGTCTGGCAGCTGATTATTACTCTTTATTACAGATAGAGATTAATATCTTTGCTCATACAAACTTTGTTAATTATGTGATGTATTAATGTCTCAGCTCTTTTATGTGAATCATCTGACTATATAAAATATATCTTGAATGAGAATTAATTCCTTCTATGAAAGCATAATTTGTAGATTTTTCAGATACTGAACTTTTCCATACAATTAATTATGCCAAAGGCTTTCTGTCCTATTGACACACCCAATGCCTCATTTTACGCTAATCACCTTGTTATTGCTTAAAGAAGCATGCAATCTTTTTCGGCTGAAAGCTTTAGTAAATAAAACCATAACGACATCTTTAGCACCTTAAAACATAAATACCTTTTGTGAAAACAAACCACAAAACAGTATAGGGCTTTAATTAAAACAAACAAAAAGCCAACAGCGGCAATAAAAGGTTGTTCCTTAGCTATAATGTGCTCTCACAACAATTTTGGCTGCTCTGTCCTACAATCTTCCGAGCGTACTAGAATGCTGCTTTGTTAGAAGGGAAATTTTAAAAGAACTTTAGGATGTGTAAAGGAAAATACTGCCTTATTTTTGGTGAGTAGATTAGTTTCCTGTCCTATACAAAAAATACACATCTTTTTGTAGGAAAATGGAAAAAAGTGATCTAAAATCCTGAGAAATCATCTTAGTAAATAATACTACCAAACAGCATCCCTGAGGGCAATTTTCAGGGTAATTAGTGAATCTAGAACAAATTAAAATAGTAGCAACGAAGGAAAGACAACACTGAGCTAAAATAATGTAAAGATGCATACCATAGACTGTTTAATTTGAACTTTCAAATATCAGCTACATTTCTTTAAAAAATAAAGAGCAGGTGAAATTTCATTTATGGTAAACAATGTTAATACTGCTTTGTTCTGAAAATAAAAATATTTTTTTCTTCTTGTTATAACATGACATGATTTCTATAGCACTGTTATTGAGTATATTATATTGGATAACTCTGTCCAATTTTTTTCTGTGATCCTGATAATTTACTCAGTTGCCTACTAATATGTAAGCTAGAAGTCCACTCCTTTTCCAATCCAAGAGTAAAAAAAAAAAAAGAAGACAATCTGAATCTGTCAAAAGAAATTACTGCCTCTGGAGAAACATCTTTCATTCTCTGACAGTGGAATGAGTCTGCTTGCCCTATATAACTTCAGAATCTCAAATCACCTTTAAAAAGTTTGCTAGGTTGACCATGAAATGTTTTAAGGATTGTTTTATTTTCACTTTGTAGATTTAAGCTATAATTTACTATTAATCTTTATTCAAGTAATTTTTAGTTTATAAAGGAGTGTTATGCACTGCATAAGTCAAGCCACAAATCATAGATGTGACAAAAACAACCTCTCAAGCAATCTGTTTTAGCTTGATTTGCATTCTGACATTTAGATATCGGTCCGTTATAACCTTATTAAATTTCAAAAGAGTCTACAAGAGTATATCATCATATTTTTAGGACTAAGTCAGCAATATCAAGTCTGCACTAAAATTATTTTACGGGAGTTGGAAATACAGTTTGGAAAAAGGGGAGTGAAAAAATTTGAGATAACAAATGTCCCTACAAATTTAGGTACTAATTATTTAGAAAAAAAAATAAAAAGATGTTATGTTATTCCTATTATTTCACAATTCAACAGAAGAATCCAATGACTGTACTGATTCTTATAAACATTTCACTTAGTCCATAAATATTTCTATAAGCAAAAATCTATGGCAAAATAGGAACAGAGCAAACATACTCTGCTCCCTCTCCCCTGCCAGATATCCTCTGAACCTAGAAATATATTTAGCCCCAAGGATTTCCTCAGCCTATTGTGGTTTGCCTAGTCAATAACAGCAGTTTCCCCCCCTGTCAAGTATTTGTCCTCTCCTGACAAACCGCAAAATTACTTTAACCACAGCATCCTTTGTCAAGGAGTTTGATTAGTCTGCTATCTTCTGCATGAAGAACTGCTTCACTAACCATGAAGAACCTGACTTTCACAAACTCAGTTTGATAACCCATAGTTCTGCTGGAATTCGCTGTTCTCAGTGTTCCTAATCTTAGAGATCGCTACTAAATCTCCCTCAACTAGCTCTTTTTTTCTATGCTGCAGGGGCCCAAATTATTTATTTCTTCAGTGAATGCTGTTCCCTATCTTAAGTCCTTGCCCCTCATCAAGCGTTTTCCAGTTCCAGATGCACTTTTTGAGATGACAAGAGGACACAAATATGCTTTCTACTTGTATCTTGTTTGGGTAACGCTTCAAGATCCTTTAATCTGTGGTTTAAAAAACCACTGGTCAAACCAACTCCTAAAGAGAACAGCTCATCTGCTATCTCATACTGGTTATGGGTGTCCATATTACTATTTGTATAAACCTCTGAGAGGGGAGGGAGCAATAAAAGTAAGAGTAAAAGCCTTAAGATTTTACTTACAGGTGATCCTGGAGTTATTCTTGATACTACTAGTGGCATTTTTTGATCTACTCCACCCTAAGGGAATGCCAAGTAAATAACAATCATTAAGCATAAGTAACATTTAAAACTAGTAATCACTTATTTTTTTTCTATATACATTTTATACTCTGTCATCACAGGCAGGGTTGGTAGGACTGAATTTTCATCACAAAATGGGGGATTAAGGGCTGGGTTATGGTGTCTCTATATTTACCAATTTCCAGTAGACTAGATCCAGTGTCTTTGGCCATATATTTTAGTAAGCAATAAACAGGTGAAATGCAACATTTATTGTAACCCTGTCCTTCAAGGAAGCCTAATTCAACACCTGAACTGGCAAGGTGGATAGTCGTCTTAGATGTTGTGATGAACATGCAAGGAATATGGTAGGATCAAAGTTCCAGACAACTATACTCCCTTATCTTCTTCACATGACATCTGATCACTGCCCCATCAATGCCCAAGATGAAAAGATCAAACTCTGCCCTGCTAATTTACACTACTCTGCTTAAATGGAATTTCAGTGAGGGAATGTAAAACATTTACAATAGTCAGTTATTAATAGTAATTTCCCTTTTCTTCATAAATTAATTTTCAACTTTCTAATATGATTTACAATGGATATATTAAAATAGCACAAACTATTTAAACTGTTTTATAATACAGAGGTCCAATTTTTCAAATGTTGATGCCTTAAAATTAGGCTTTCAGGTTCATATTTAAGCAGCCAACAAGGCAGTCTGCTTTGGAATTGTGCCATTCCCATAGTATATGCAACTGAAAACCAGAGAATTAGTAGTGGCTTATTTTCATAAGTGTTGCTTTAGCATTTAGGGATTAGGCTGTCACTTTTAAAGACATGAGAAATTCCTGCAGAATACACTGTTTTTTCCAAAATCATTACATTGAAAAATGAAAAAGTAAACTCAAAACATTATGTTTGAAAAGTATTTAAAAATATCTAAAAGATTGCTTGTTTACCTTTAGATTAAATCCAAACTTCCCATCTTGATCTGGTATGATACGCACCAAAAGCAAATCTCCTTCAATTAGGTCATTCTGCAATATATAGAAAAAACCCACAGATTTTCTAATTTTTAAAAGAAAATAGCAGCAAAATAGGGAATAGTGCATCCAAATTTAGATGTGTTGAACAAAAATACTCTATGTAAATCCACCTTAAAATAGGAAGAGGATATGGTTGTAGAATATACCTATGGCAGTAATCTTTTAAATTGTAAAAGTAGCAACATACATCACAGCAAAGGTTCTCTGGTTGCCTCTGTACTAGCAGCACTACTCTCACCTCAGCTTTTTCAATTGATAACTCCTATTACATTTTCAATCTTTTGTCACCAAAATGTTAAGTGCAACACATGAGTAGAATTGATTCTACTCTAAGAACTATGAAGTGACTATTTTTTCCCTGATTTTTCTCCTGTAAATGGGTGCATTTTTATTTTCTGCAACAGATCCACAAAGCAGATGGATTAAAAGGTGTCAGAAGCTCATGGTTAGGAAGTTCTTCAAGAACGCCTCTGGAACAGGATGGAGACAGGGGAAAAGTGATCCACTACCATAACATTAGTGGGGAGCAGCTGCTTTCCAGTCAGTTCAGAATTCAAGTGATCCTTAGCCATCCTTAACACATGCCTGGGATAAAGCAGAGTTGTTCCTGCTATTCAGACATATAGCAACTTGAGTTATCTGATCTTTTTCCTTGGAGGAAATACAATTTAATCATGTAAGTATTTCTATTCCACTAGGAACCTCCCCCCCAGATGCTTCTGGAACACTGGACACTTTGGAAATCAGTGAAGTTGGCAAGCTTGTCTATCATATTGTGTACACAACCTTGGATAAATTTGAGTAGTAAGACAAGATCTATTCTTATTAGTGCACAAAATATGCTCATCCTGACACATAAACCAAAACCTCTGTTCATTCTTAAACTACAACTCAAAGTTACATTCACTACTAGTTTTAGCTTTAAGAGCACACAATTGAACATACCTTATCACAGTAGTACTGACTGGAATCTTCTGTTGAGCTACCTTTTGTAACGTTGTCATATGTTTCTAAGAACTGCTTATCCACCCCTTCCAAAGGGTAAGAGCCAGAAATGTTGCCAACTCCATTGGGAGACTGAGCCAAGGCTTTAGGTGAGATATGGGTCAGAGAACTCCGTGTTGGACTGTTATCCAATACATTCCTTTATTTAAAAAGGATAAAAATTATAAAAGGTACAATTATCTAGATTTTTAAATTAAATAATAAAACATACAAATGTACTGCAAAAAAGCAAGACAACTTTATAGTTAAGATTTAAAACCACTTCTTGAGGTGCAGGGAAACAGGATTAAAGTGTGATTTAAGCCTATCATTTGATCAGTGGACATCCAGAAGAATGGACAAAGAAAAACTAGAGTAGCAAAACCACTTTTAGCAAAGTATTTGGATGTTAGCAGTGAAAGGCACTGTTCCAGTGGTAGAGGAAATCACAGCAACATATGAAGAGAGTTGAACTGCAAGTGAAGGGCATCACAGTTGCCAATTCTACCCGTGAAAAAACTTTTTCTGTGATTCTTCTTTTATTCCTACAAAGCAATTTTTTTCTTTTTTTTTTTTTTTGCAATTCCTCCCTCTTATGAACGCCATCTCAACCTTATCCCTGTGGGAGAAGGCAATTTGCAGAAAAGCTGTGGTAAATTGTCAGAGAAATAGGAAGTGAAGTGACAATGAAAGATTTAATTACAGTTAATACATTGTATCATTGAGGTAGTTACAATCATGCAGATCAACCCAGAATTAAATTAGGATGTAGATCTGGCATTCAAGAACCTTAACATTCAAGGATAACTAAAGTCACTAATTAAAACCCTCAAATTTGAGAATTGACCAAGTTGCCTGATGGTGCCCCAGGATCTTTCAAATATTCATTTGACTAGGTTCTCTCTTATGAAAAGGATGAAACGCAGGCCTCTAATACAACCAAAACCCTTCTTTAATTGGACCAAACTCATACAGACTAACTACTCCTGCTTGATAAATCCTATTTAATGTCAAAATATCTGTCCTGGGGAAAGCTTAGGTATAGCACTATGAAATTCTGATAGTGTTAAAGCAGAAGCATACTCAAGTAAACCCTGGTATTAAAATTTGTAAATTCAAACATTTACTTTCTTTTTGGTACTAGTCTATATACACGACCTTTTTTCCACCATTTCCAGCAGCCACTGCTAGCTGTCAATAAAGAAGTAATATTACACTGTAGAGGAGTGTATCTTAGGGTTTTAACATACAGGACTTGAATAGCAGTGAACTCTGATAATGCAAACACTTATTTTTCAGCTTATGACAATCTGATTGCAACAAATGTAAACGTTCTGAAAGACACCATCAAGCAAACATATTCTTGCCATAGTACTTCTCATTGTGTGTACTTGGCAATGGGAATGAGGGTTTTTGTGCAACATTTGCAGAATTTTCAGATATTACAGAAAATATGTTTTCAGTGTTTGGGAAATCTTATTTATTTGGTGCTCTCCATAATTTCAGAATACTTTGAAGTAGTGAACTATAATGACACTTGAAGGAATCATACTGTCAAAACAATGTTTTTATCTGATGGCTCCCAGGACTTTTTATGATTCTTATAAGGTCAATGTTAAGCAAGGAGGAACATTATATATGTAAATACATCCTAATAAGTTTTTGAGACTATAGCAATTTTAAAAAACCATTTCATTTACAAGCTGAAATTACAGATCATAATGATTTTTCAGCGTAGAAAAAAAAAATCAACATCAGAAAAATATGACAATATATATTTCAGTTAATGTCATCTGGCACTATATAAAAAGTTACTAGATAAAATTACCAGTGGATTTTTTCATCACTGTAGTTTTGCAACAGTTTTTAACCAACTTTTTTGTTAACAGTGACTAGGGATCTATTAGAACTTAAGTCTTTCCACATCCTAACCCCAAAACAAATCTTTACAATCTTCATTGGTTTATACATAGATTTATTTGTATCTTTTAACCACACAAGATTACTACCTTAAAAAATCAGTTGAAGTTTTGTACTTCAGTATTTATCCTAAAGTTAGTATTCTATAGTAGAAAGTTTAAAGAAAACTCACTTTGGTGATTCTTGTTCAGATGACCTGTTAAAACCAACAAAATGAACATTAAATGACCACAAGCTAAATCTTCAAGAAAACAAGAACTAAAGTTTAATGAAAAAAACAAATAATCAAACAAACAAAAAAAACCCCTCCCTGCACAAAAGCCAAAAGGTATGCTCATAATAAATTAAAGAATACTTAGCCCCGTGCTGAAAGTCTGAATCACATAACTGTGGTATTTATGAAACACTCAACAAAAATCCCAGGGCAGTTCTAACCACTCACTTGTGCTTCTGGCACAAGCCCAACTACAGGCGACACACATCTGCTACCACAACTTGAACTATGTAGGAGTTTACAAGGGCAATTATTTAGCCAGACACACCACATCATTTTAGAAAGTTTTAGATGTAGATCACAATGACTACAGACATCAAAGTTCTTTATATTTAAGTAACCAGAAACGAGAATAGGTGACTTCAGAAGCATAGCATTTCTAATGCTCATTTTCATGTTGTGAGAGCACAGCAAGTGTTGACAGAGAACTTTAAGACAAAACATAACAAAAGCAGAAGTGGTTACACCAATAACAGCAGCCTAGAATGGAAATCAAAATTTGCAGTACATAGCATTTTTCCAATGCATTCAATTATGTTCGTCAGAAATCACCTGAAACAGTGATCTAAATGTTACTACATCAATTAAAACTAAGACAAATTTTAACATAAAATTTAACAAAAAGGTGCTTGCAAAGCAAGGTAAGTTTAAGGCAGATGGGATAGCTTTACAAATCCAATTAAGCAGTGACCAAAAAGCCTGGAGTGGTGTAAGCTGGAAAAATATAAATGTGAAATAGTTCAGTCTGAATGTAGAATTGCTGAATTGTCAAGTAATAGGAGGCAATTCACAGTACACAGTAAAAATTTCAATTATTGTTCTCTAAAACATCCTCAATACTAAGAATTATGTACTATGATTCATCAAAACTGCAGGTAAAGTAGCAGCAGTATCAGTCTAGTTAGGTTTCCTTATATGTAATTTGAAAATATGAAGAAATTCTTTCTTGAGAGGCAGTAGTGGTGAAACTTGATCTCCATAGACTTTGTGGAGGTTTGGGTTCTGTGGACTTTTAATATTTTTAAAACCTTTAACTTCTTCCTTTTTTATTGCAGTCATACCCAACTTCTGACTCCACCGATATGCACTCCCACTCTCCCACAAATACCTCTGGTTCTCTTTGTCCACTATTGTCAGAGAATTTTTACCCCCTAAGTATAAGCAGATCCTATGGGAATGTGTACTCACTTGCTCCCTGACCAGCCCACATCTATATGGGACAACCACTGAATTTGTACTGAGAGGAGAATGTCAGTTTAAGATTTTGGGGTTTTTTTCCTGTATCTAGCCCGTGACTTTCATTAATCTTGCAGAAAACTGCACCTTTGAAAACTCGGCTCCTACACTACATTTGACTGCATTGTCCAAATGTTCTGAAGTGGGAACAGAGGCAGCCAGGCAATGCTATGACATAAGCCTTCTTTCCTTAGGAAGTTATGCTAAAAATAAAGAAACATTGTATTTATTTTCATTTAAGCTAACAGATTTTTTTGTGAGGCAAAGAACAATGAAACTGTACATCTTTTCTACATTTTGCCACGGTAGAGCTACAGCTCTATTAGCAAATTCTGTGCAGAATTCAAGTTGCCATAAGTTAACTCTTTAAAGAATCTTCATCAAAAATTTATACACATAAAATTGCAATATAAATAGATGCAATGTCCCAATTTTTCTTCCCAACAGAAAGAGACAATTTGAGAAAAAAAACAAACCAACTTTGGTTTCCATTATTATACCATGTATAAGTGTACAGTAATTTTTTCATTATCTCAGTAATAGCTCTGGAGACTTACATGTGAGATATAAATTCTTGGCACTATTTGATGAAGATTTATATGTTAAATTATTACACTTTAATTCAGTCATATTAGCTCTAAATGAGTTACTGAAAATTCTGCAACCTTTTGAAATGGGAAGAGACATAACCAAATATTTGACCAAGAAAGTGACCAAGTTCAAGGTCTAGAAGAATTTATCAGAGACAATGCAGCTGAGTCTTCCTAAAGTCCTTAACAGGTCAGCATGCTAGAGCTGAAGAATTTTGCACCAATTTTAATATTTTGCACAATTAAATAGTATTTCTAGCATGTAATTACTCACCAATATGATAAAATACCTTAAACATGAACACCTAGATGATATTTTCTGGCTACACAGTATTACACATCTTACTGACCTATATTCCTCATTTCACAACATGTGAAGATGACCGCATTTTAAATCAATGAAAGATAACACTCACCACACCAGCCATTCAACTTTTTCATCGAGAAAGAGAGCCCTTCCTTGCAAGGAGATTAAGCTTTCCATTGGTGCAGCTAACAAGTAAGCACTTCAAAATTGCAGGTAACTTCTCTGTCTCACTTCGCAGTATGTCTAAAACGATGTCATTTCAATCTTGCACTCACTATGGATTGCTCTGTTGATAATGACCTTTGAACTAAAATCTTTGCCCTGAGAAGTCTAACTCTCCTCCTCTGTCAAAAGGATAGAAAGGAAAGGTCTTAAGGAAAGATCCCTCCTCCCCATTTTGGTGTGACCTACCAGAGAATTCTGCTATTCTGAGAACTGAGGATGATAAACTACAGCAGAATAAAACCCCAAGAGAAAAGGGACAACTGAAACAATAGCACTGTAGCAAAACTCCCCTTTTACAAACAACTGAAGGAAACATCTGTAGGTTTTGCCCTTGTGCTGTTCTTGAAGTTCTCAAAGCTTTTTTTTATTGTAACACCTGGAGGGTTGGGGACACTGAGTGTGCCAGCACTTCAATTATCACTTCTTTTTGGAGGACTTACCATTAAACCTGGGATTATTATTCATAAGCAAAAGAAGTGGAAGATATTTTCAGCAATATCTTTCTGCTATCTTTTAGAGAATATTCAGCATTTCTGTGTAAGACTGACTGTGTAAGAAGTGACACAAGTTCTTCGTGCTACATACATAAGATTACCATTAAAGAAAAACTTGAGGACTCAATGGCATACACAAGTTTTTCAGTGATTTTCTAGAAGTTCCAAAGATTCACATTTGTAAACTGCTTTCATCACCATTAAGGGATAGTTTGTTACTCTGTATTGCCACTATTGACCCTATTCCAGTTTACTGACTTGCTATGAAATTTTTGTGTATCCTGATACACAGTAACTGCTTGGATTGCTGCAACATTTGCCCCATCACAGATTTGCAATTCAACTTTGAAACTTTTCATCTGGATGCAAAATGTAGCATTTTGAAGGGGCATGGAAAGTGTAGTGTATTTGAATAAGGATATATATTTTAAAAGAGAAGTTTACGCCCAACCAAAATACACATATGTACAATTTCCATGTATGTTTGAGTGGAAAAGCACATAAAACTTAGTCTATTAATAGTAGCCTTAAAACCCTAGTTTGAAACTAATTGAAATATTCTCAGATCCACCACCTAGCTTTAGGATATATTCCTTAAAAAAGGCTGGACTATACAAACAAGGACAATGAACTTTTGTGAAATGTAACAGATTTCCTAAGAACAAAGAAATTATCAAATCTATATATGATTAAGAACTAAGGATAAATAACAGTTTAAAATGCGGGATATTTCTAATTTTTTTGCAATTTTATCCAAGAAAATAGTTACTAGGATATGGCTGGGTAAATCTGAAGAGTATTTTTATCAACAGTAATGTTTTAAAAGTTTGGCTTACAAAAGAAATTGTATTTTAGTTAAAATAATGTGTTTCTATAGTATATTCACTAAAGTTCACTATGCAGCTAGAGTTTATTGTCTATCAAAATGGTAAGCTAAAAGAATTGAACAAATGCAGCATCCGTTCAGGAAATCTATTTTCAGTGCAATACCTTCACCAGATGATGCATCACACTCACACCAGAAACGTATGTGCACTTCCAGAAATTCATAGCACAGTGCAAGTGAATTTCCTTTTTGTATACTAGTTCATCATTCCATTTCCTTCCCCTCCAACTCTGGGGCTGTACACATTATGCCATCTATCTCACTAGCAAAAGACAGCGTTACAATATAAGTTAAAAGAAGTTTATAGCTTTACAATCATTTAAGAGAAAAGTTTATGAAGGAATACGTTGCATTTATGAGACGTAGAATTGTAGACCTAAAGTAATTTAGGTTAGAAGGAATCCTGAGAAGTCACTTAATCTCTTGTTCAAAGAACAGCCAAAGTTACACGAGGGTATTCAGGTCCTTGCCATGTTGTGTTTGGAGGTTCTCCAAGGATGGAAACATCTCCACCTTTCTGTTGATATGTACAAGGGCTTAAATAATCACAATGTGATTTTTTTCCCTGTGGTCTTTTCAGCATTTCACTAGCTATAACTTGCATCCAATGCCTCATGTTTTTGCTTTGCATCTCCAAAAACAGTTTGCACTATACTCTTGATAATCTCCTTTTGACAGAGTAAGGCAACAATGCAACCAAGCCCTCCTCAACTACACAAGCCTTGTGGTTCTCTTCATGAATCATACACTCACACCTGTGAATAACTCACCAAATTTATCACAACACTCTAGGTATGACTCTAAATACATGATCTATAATGCCTCACATGTCAAGAAGTTTTTCTTGCCGAGTGTTACTATACCTTATCACTTAGAAATGTGTTTTACAATAACCTTCTTTCTGGTCAAACAGAAAATTTCACAGCTGGTCTTTTTTGTTAGACAACAGAATCTACTCTAAAAAAGTACTAAGCCACTTGGTCCTATGCAATCTGCTGTTTCAAACCAAATAGATGTGTTTGGGTTATTTAGTTACAGAGTGAACAAGAAAAACTGAATACAATTCAAGTAGCAAGACTCTCCACACAGCTTTATCAGGGTACTTTTCCAAGACAATAAGCCGGTTATTTTTTCCTTTAGCACATTAAATACTAAACTGGTTTTGGCTGAGGTAATTTTCTTCACAGTGGCTAGTATAGGGCTGTGTTTTAGATTTGTGCTGAACACAGGATTGATAATAGAGATGTCTTTGTTATTGCTGTGCAGTCTTCACATAGAGTCAAGGCCTTTCCTGCTTTTTGTACTGCCATGCTGGTGAGGCATTTGGAGGCTGGGAGGAGACACAGCCAAGACAGGTGACCCAGACTGACCAAAGGGATATTTAAGGCCATATGGTATCATGATGAGTATATAAAGGAGTAAGAAGAAAGAAATGAGGGACATTTGGAGTTACACTGTTTGCCTTCCCAAATCACTTTACATATGATGGGGCCCTACTGTCCTGGAGATGGCTGAACACCTGGCTGCCCATGGGAAGCAGTGAATTAATTCCTTGTGTTACTTTGATTCTGTGCATGGCTTTTGTTTGCCCAACTAAACCATCTTCATCTCAACCCAGGAGTTTTCTACCTTTTATGATTCCGATTCTCTCCCAGATTTCATTGGTGGGAGAATAAACAAGTGGCTGCATAGTGCTTGGTTGCTGGCTGGAGTTAAACCACTACAAATTTATGTATTCTTACTGACAAGTACCCTTCCCAGTCAGAAAAGTGTGTACAAAAACGTGAAAAAAGACAATAGAAGGGTAATCAACAGCTATATTAACACTCCAAACTCTTTTACCTATAGTATAAAAAACATTTTAAAAAAATCATTAAACCCAAATTTATAAACTAAGCTCTTCTCCTCATATAAAGGAGAAAAAGGTCCCACACAGGTAACATGAATAAAATTATCCTGAACTGCCAAAAAACTTGTTTGTTTCATTGATCCTTTGCATGTAACACCTTCTTGTCCAAAAAAAACCCCAGCTTACTTTAATCACACAACATTCAGTTAGTTGACAAGTGGGGGTGTTGGCAAACACACATGGCCTTCCCCCAAAGCCCGATTAAAACCTCAAATCCATGAACAGGAAAGAGTGGAGCATACTCCTCCCTTTTCGTATTGAATGGTGGAAAACTCTGCAGCTTGCCACAGCTGGGCCCTTGAAGATTAAGAGCATTAAGCAACATGGTAGTTTTCAGTTTTCATTTCTTGTCATTCATTCCTTTCGTTTCACACTGCATGGTGAAGGGTGAACATCTGTATCACACCTCAGGCACCAGAAGATGCTTGAGAAAAAGGAAAGGAACAATGGGAACAAGGAAAAAATAAAGTTCAAAGGCCCTTAAATCCTGTTTGTTTATATATGTCTTTATGTTTTCATGGCAGACCTTGGTATTTTAAATTCACCAAGTGTTTAAAAAAATGTATTATTGAAACATTTAAATCTACAGATTTTTAATTTACAACAAATACTTTAACACAAGGAAACTAGCACAATCATTTTAGTAATTTAAATTACCACTCATTTCCTTGAGGGTAAAGGGTAAGCAAGTTTCTTTCCAGTTTACTCTTTTCCTGTTCTTCTAATGGTTCATCTATGAAGAATCCTACACATGCACTATTGGGCATGACAAGCATTATGTTACATTTTATTTTTTTTTAAAGCTATCAGTACCAAGAAGCAGACCTTCCACTGGAGATGAACAGTGCAGTCTTTTAAGCAAAATTTAATATCTGATAAAAGATCAAGCATGTCAGAGTACATGATGCCAAAACATAACCAATCTACTCCCCAGTTAAAACCAACTTAAATCTGAAGATCTGAAGGTTACCACTTAAAGATATTTTGGGATTTCCCAAGCTGGTATTGAAACAATATCACATACTTAAACACAACTACTTTATTTTAACTGTACCTTTTCCCTTTAAATGACATAGGAGCATAGGAATCGCAGTAGTGTCAGGGAAAGGCAGATCAGTAAGGATGATTTGTTCCTCTACATCCATGAACCTTTCCTTGTTCTAAATTTGCAAACTGTAGTGTTACCCTTATCAAGACAGAGTGCAACAATGGTAATCTTTAGCTACTATACCAAGTTAAAAAAAATGAAGAATTGCTATCAAAAAGAATTCCCTGCCTTTAAAAATAACCTGTTGGGGCTTAAACCTGTTGCACTGAAAGAGAAACATTTTTCTCCAAGACAACCTCTTCCAGGAGCTCTGTCGAGGCTACCTAACAGGATAGCAGAGGGTCAGGATGCGTTGATGCCAAGTAGCCTCCTGGTATGACATAACTTTGAAAAAACTCCCCAAATTGAAGTAGCTTTTTCACAGAGCTAACTTTGGAAATAATAAAACCTCATATCCTAAAGGAAAGACAATTTGTATTCTTAACTCTTCCCTAATACATATCTCACTGTTTAAGGACATCTGAAGTTATGCAACCTCACAGAAAAGAGAGAAGTTTTCTACTTTGCTTAAAATAAGAAATGCAAAAAGCCAGTAGCATCAGTGCTCTAATGAAGTAAATGCAAATCTCTCACATAAAACATCTTCAGGGGCGTTGCATCAAGACTAGAGAAAGCAAATTTTAACTGGAAAACTTGTTACCAAACAAATGCACTCATTACTTGGTATGTTTCATCTCAGTGCTATTCTTGAAATCATTTAAAAAAACAAAATAATAACAGTACCATGTACATATGCATGTAGGCATGAATACAACATGCAGTCAGAAGACAGACTGGATTACCTGTTCTGAACTGGTGAGGGCCAGCCATAACAGTGTTACATAACAGCGAAAGCAACCTATGAGACTCCAAAAGGCTAAGTGTAGGCTCCATGTCTATGTTAGGGTTAATTTTTCAGTTGCAGCAGCAGTCAGCTGAGGCGGACAGCAGCAGGGTAACAAAGAGGAAGAACTACTGACAGGGGATGCTTTCTTCACAAACACTGGGGAGCCCTGAGCTAAACAAAAGTCTTCTTGAAGTTTTCTTCAGCACCGTCTTCTCTGACAGGTGTTGTAAGAAGCTGTGACTTGAAATAGTTGGCTTAAACAGACAAACCTATTCATGCCTTGTGAATAAAGTTCTATAATATATATTAATTTTGAATTAGAGCAACTCTTTGTCTATACTACTATGTAATAGACAGCTCCAACTTTTTCTGCAGGCACTAATAAGAGAGAAAAATTGTGTCTTTTTACTATGTCTGAGCCTCAAATTTTTCCTGAATGTCAAAGTTCCTTAGATATTTTGAGTAGCAAAAGCAATCTACCTACTTATAATACAGTGCTCACAAGCTTGCCCTGGTTTTCTATAGTTCACCTGTGCACATGGTTTGTTCTATATTCCAATTCTCTTTTTTCCAATCAGAGACTGTAGTATACACCACAAATTTCAGTTAGAAGGCAGAACGTTCACAAATAGCACATTTTAAAAAATAAATCATTGTGTCTTTCAGAGAAATATAATAAATGACCAAATGTTCTTGACTCTTACCTCCAGCATGTTCATTTAAAGTATTTAACAGCAAACATAGTTCTAGATGTTGGCATGTTTATACAGTACAATATATTTAAAGAAATTGAAGAAGAAATATTGACAACTGCTATGTTTTATGCTCTCTAAACTAAGAGCTGTTCCAGATAATTTGTTTTCTAAATTGTGTACTGTTTCACAGAAAGAAAATAGAACTTGATTGATTCCTGCAAGTGAGTAAACAGAGCAAGAAAGAAAATCGATTATTAAGATAATAAATATCCTTGGTATTGTCAGGAGAGAAAAAGGGGGTATAGAGAAATAAATTCAGGTGCCTGTACTTTGCCAGTGGTGGTGGCTTCTACATTTCTCGTACCCACAAAGGTTCCAAATGTGCCTTGGTAGCATTAAGTAGGCACCACATCACAACAGATCACTTTAAAAGTAAGTCTATCTTGGACCATGTGTTTTGAAAAAAAAGGTGAAAAAGGGTAAAAACTATCCACCAACCCTGAAATGCTGATGGCAATTGGAAAAATAAGTGAAGAGCCATATTCTATGCTAACTTCAGCTTGCACAGTCTTGAGCTTCAGAAATAGTAAATGAAATTGATGTCTACTTTACAGAAATCAAGCTGTTACACTATTCTTATTATCACTATTAAGATTTGAGGTCCCAGACATAACCATTCAGTGATTAAGTATCAGCATTTACAATTATTTGCTAGTAGCTCTCCAAAAATGTTTCAGATTTTTTTTTCAGACCAAAGCTATTCAGTTATAATTAACATTAACTAACACCTTTGTCAACAGTCTCAGGCAGTTGGCTATGCAGTAGAAAAGAGAGCCCTCTAAAGACAATGTGTATTAGCAGGACTATGAGAAGCTACTCTTTGCTCTTCTCTAATGAAAGAGAAATACTGAAATTGCAAATCTGGGGCTTCTTTCCATAGTATGTTTCCATTATGTCAATTCAAATGTATTGAAGACCAGCACAGCAAAAAAGGATAGGTTGACTTTACAAGATTTATCAGTTTACTGGAAGGTGTTTTATAGTTAGTATCTAAATATTACTGATGTGTGGGAAAAGTCCAGAGCAATGTCCATATTTAATAGTGAAGAGATATAAGGTAAATTCTTTTCTTAAAAAAGCTAACTTAGGCAATAGGGTAAGATTCCTTCTATCAATAAAGCTTTCAGGCCAAGCAAAATTTGATTATGCATACATACTTAATTTTACTCTACATTTTTCAACAAGGAGAGTGAAACAAGAAAAAAAATACTATAAGAATGCAAAAGGAAAAAAAACTGGAAGGTGGACTAACATAAACCTGTAAAAGCATCTATGTAGAGAAAAAACCTCTTTTTTTTTTTTCATTTCTGCAGTTATTTTGTATTTTACCTCAGTTGTTAAAAAGGAAATTATTAGTAACTATTTTACTTTACAAAAGTCTGACAGTCAATACAACAAAGGATCATTAATTCCTTGCCTGACATTCTTCTTCCAAAACACATAACTTGCCTTTAAATTCATTAGATTTATGCAAGCATTTTTTCATTTACCTGCAGAGTATCAAATATTATAAATATACCCAAGCAAACAAGAACATGTTTCGGATAACATGCATAGCAAATTTGGTTTATATAAGGTAGTAACAGTAGTTATCTCCACAGCGAGTGATATTACTTGAACACAGCACAGACATTTAGGGCTCAGAAAATAGATGAATGTGTTATTTTCAAATTTAAGACATCCTATTTTCACTGTGTGATAAAGAGCATAAAGGCAGGCTTTTCCAATCCATTTTCAGTAGCTATAGGATAACTGAAACAGGAAGGAAAAGGAAAAACTTCATGGGAAGAAAAACAAACAAAAAACCCCAACTGGCAGGTCACAATCTGCCAGTCACAGAACATAGCATGGTAACTTAGTTTTCAGTCTACAGCTTCTACCATCATCATCTCTTCTTATGCCTGCCTCTCAGTATTTTTACTCAGAAAACACTTCTTAAAGTGTATCATCTGCAAACTTTAAACCACAGGAAATACATTATTTCCTATCTATGAGTATTCACAACATCTAGAGGCATCACACATATACTGTCATGGCTACTAGTGTCATTAGTACTAATAAGTAGTACTAAGGTTCAGCTGGCTCCCAATCAGAAAAATAGAAAAATAATTTAAAACACGACAGTGACAAACTCTGAATATGCATCCCACGTCAATTTTTCATTTTCTTTTTCATAGAAAACTCTCTAGTGTAATGTAATAACACTATTATTATAAAATTTAAATAAAGTTTAAATCCAGAATTTAAAACTATGGTTACCAGCTGCATATTGTCACAGAGGTAGGTGAGTCCTATCAGCTTCCATTAGGACATTGCTTCTCAAAGTACATGGAACTCAAAATATATGAGTTGGAACTCAACTACTGAGTATTGTTTAGGGATGAAGGGTTGGTTTGTTTTTAACTTGTCATTTTGTGTCATGGCATTTGCAGTATAGCAACTGGTCAAAATAAAGCTTATGTAAACAGAAAACTGATTGAACCCAACTTAATATTACAACTGATGGTGATTGTTTTACACTAAAGCTCTTTGATTTTTTTTGTTTGGTGCATTTAGAAAAATCAAAACAGGCAATGTATTGTTTGCAGAAGTCCTTACCTCCTCTGTGGACTGCGGTTCTGAGAAAATTCTGAATCACTGTCCTTTGATGTTGGAGAGCCCTTATATGTATAAAAAACATCCTCTGTTTCAGTGATATAACTAATCTCATTTGTAAGGTTATCTACAGATGAGTGTCGTGGCTTACGAATTTCATGACGTAGTCTAGGACTCCGCCTTAAAAATAGAAAAACAAATGTGAAGATTAGAATATTTCACAAACTTTACAGAAGTAAAATTTCTATCCTATTGCAGTTACGACCTGAATCTTCATGACAGGCCTATAAGCCTCACTTGAAATAATAAACTTTTAAGCATTTTGTGTGGTATACTAGGCAATGATACACTGCTAGGTTCAGTACATAGAACTGATTTGGTGTTTCTCCTGCGTAAAATGCAAACTATTGTAAAATAATTCAGGTCAGAAGGGACTTACAGGGGTCATCTAGTCCAATCTTCTGCTCAGAGCAGGGTCAACTAAGGCCAGAGGAGGCTGCTTAAGGCTTTATCCAGTCATATCTCAAAAAAATGTGAATGATGGAGACCACACAGCTTCTCCAAGCAATGACTGTCCACGTGATGAAGCAGTTTTTGCATTATACCCAGACAGTACCTCACTTGTTTCAACATACACTTACTTATTGTCTCATCTTCCCACCATGCAATACTGAAGAACCTGGTCTCATCCTCTAGCTAGCTTCCTCCTAAGTAATACCAGCCTTTTATTAGTCATCTGGGAAACACTTGCTTCTCCGGGCTGAACAAGCGTAGTTATCTCAGCCTCCTGACTACTTGGTGCCTGGTGGTCTTTGCTGAGCTCACTCCAGATTGTCAGTGTCATTCTTGTATGAGTGGACACCAAAGGGCTGCAGCATTCTAATAAGGTCTAATAAGTGCTGAGCAAAAGGGCGCTATCACTTCCACTGACCCAGGATCTACAATTTTGTTAATACTGGCAGGTTAAAGTGGACTTCTTTGTTGTCAGGGTGCACCAGACAGCTTGTGTACCACCTCTGCCTATGAAGAATATCAGGCCCTTTTCAAGAGTATCGCACTGCACAAAATACTGTTGCGCTGGGTTCTTCCTTTCCAGGACTCTGAGTTTGTCTCTATTGAATTTCACACATTTCCTATTGGCCCATTTCTCCAGATTTTCAAAGTCCCTTTAGAGAGCAGCCCTGTCACAAAGCTTATTGATTCTTCCCCCCAGTTTGGTGTCATCTGCAAACTTTATGGTCAAGTACTCCATTGCCTCCTCCAGGTCATAAAGATGTTAAGCAGGACAGGTCCAAAGGCAGACCCCTACAGTCATCTACTAGTTATTATCCTCTAGGTAGAGTATGATTCTTAACAATTCCCCTCTGAGTCCAGTCATCCAACCATTTTAATGTTTTTTCAAACCACCCTGCCGTCCCACCCATCCAGAACATAACATCTTAACTTGGATATAAGATTTTGGCACACAGTATCAAAAGCCTTGCTGAAGTTAAGGTAAGTGACACCCACTCTTCTATCATCATATCTGTTCTCAGAAAGCAATGTTTGAATATATATGCACACGCTACATAATTATTCTGCTAGAGTGCATACAATTAGAAATGGTAGGAGGTTAGGAGGTATTGGGAAAGCTAAAACTGGATTTACCAATTAGGGGTAACAGGAGGTGATCGAGAAGGAAGGCTTTTGGTCTCTAGATGTTCAACAGATAAGGACCGTCTCATAGATGGGTTCCAAACCATCCCTCCTATCACTTTTCTGCAGTACTGGTTGTTTACAGACCTGAAAAGAAATAAAACAACTACACATGAATTATTTTGCATAGAAAACTTAAATGAAATAAAATACACTTATAAAAGTCTACTTTATAATTCATATGTTTTAGAGTGCCCTGTGCTTACCCCTCCTAACTTATGCATTTACGTTCTCCCAGAGACATCTGCTGTCCCTCACTTGTGCCAATAAAACTGATTGTTAATCCCTGCCTGACAAAACACAGTTCAAATAAAGTATTCTCAAGATTCCCTGTTAATATGCATAAAGGGATAACAATTCACCAACAGCTTCACTTGTGCACAGGACAACTTTACATATCTACCTGCTGCCTCATCAAGTAAGAGATATACCAGTTTTTGTGTGATGTGTTCCTTATAGGAATAAGCCATTAGAAAAAGATTTGACAAGCAAATAGGATCTCCAGGTCTGGACTGCTGCTTGGAACAAGAATCTGACAAGATAAGGGTTGCATCAGGACCAGAACCTCATCTAGGAAAGCAATAGAAATATATTACTAGTCAAATTATACTGCATAAGGAAAATTTTTAAGTAGACTGAAACTGAGATAAACTAACTTATATGCTTCTTCTTATAGACCGTTTCACAAGAGCAGGGAGATCAGCTCCTCATCCTTGAGTTCACATGCCTAGGATTTCTCATGGAAAAGAAGCAATTTATGAGTTACAGAGAAACCACCTTTGGCTCATTACAACCTGAGCTGTACTTAATGAGCAACTGGGATAGCAGAGTATGTGAGTCCCTACTATAGAGATGAAAAGTCTCAATTTTACATGACATTAAAAGAAAAATGTTGTTTATGTCATGGATATTACTCACATTAATATCAAACCATAAGCAGACTTTACATTGTACTGCTTTTTGCATATATAAGTAAAAGAAAATGCAACTCAAAACTTTTTTTTTTACATACACTAAAGTATTTCACATATCTTGTCTATGATTTTAAAGGAAATCAATTCCTTCATCTTCCAAATGTATTTTTAAAGCTTCTCCCAGTATAAAAAACAAAGTCGGCATATCAAAATCATCTACCCATGTATGTTTTTTGCTTAGTAAAAAAAGTCCATGAACTCAGGAGAAACTTTTGCCTGTATTATCCATTTTATTTTTCTAATTCTTTTAAATACCAGTGACAAGGTACCAACCACTCTGGTCTTCTAGAGAAACAAAGAGTTCTTTCAAAGGCGGCTTACATGGTTGGAGCAGAGAGGGAGATTGGAAAAATGCATTATGAAAAATGCATTTTGAAGAATTCCATGTTAATCAGCTTTTCTTTTTGACAAGTGTCTGTTCATGCATTTTCCAATGCAGTTGACTTTTGAAGTGCAACATAACTCATGTGACGGGAGCCAGAGCCCTAAACCCTAACTCTAATCCCAAACCCTTAAACCTGACCACAAAATCACTTATACAATATGTTCTCTAGATATTTCAGTTAAGACACATAAGATAAATAATCTCCTGAACTCCAAGTAGCTGCCCTTCAGATGCCAAGTATCAGGATATTTCTCAGCAAACATTCTGGGAGGTTGCCAAAGCTTTTCTGGAATGGGCTGTAATATCTTGAAGTGACAGTTCCTTTCTCCCATCTATTACTGAGGTTATCCTTGGTGAAAAAAATAGATATATTTTTAGCTTCTCAGCAAGGAATGAGAATGTGCCCAGGAGAGGTTATTCAGCATTCAATCCAGAAGCATTGAATGAACTAACCTCTCAGACCCTGGGAGATGTGATTCAGTCTGCTCCTAGAATAAGGCTTTCAGGTAATTTATACAACTCAGAAGCCTAATTTAAATGGAATTCCACTAGTACCTTAAGCTAAGAGAATCTGGAAGGGCACAGAGATTTGCTAACAAGAGATTGTACTCAAGTATTACAAGAGTTCAACTATCTGAACTGATGCAATAAATGCTAGGCTATCTGCCTCACGTAAGGTAGAAGAACATAGTAGAAGAAAGCCACAAATTCCATAGGAAAACTTGCGATACTTAAGATGATAAGATCTCAATGTAGCCACCTTTAAAGCTGACAGAAGTTGCATTGAAAAAATTACTGAACACAAGTCAATCTTAAAACCTCTGGGGTTGCATGATGTGGTTGGTGGGGGTTTTGTGTGAGTGTTTGATTTTGTGTTTTTGTTTGTCTGTTTGTGTTTGATTTGTGCAATGCAAAAATTTGATCCCTTTTATAAGGGAAAATGTAGGATCTCTTTTTTTGGTTGCGTAGCTTCCACCATGAACTCAGAGCCATCCTTGAAAAGCAACATGGAAACTCATGTTGTCTCTTACAACATTCCACAATCACAAACAAGTAGGGAAGTAAAAATTTTCAATATGTGACATATGACTTCAAAAGTTACTTGTTCACCCTTTTTCTTAAATCTTTTGAGAAATTAATTTTGCTGAGTGACAGTGACCAGGTTCCTAGGAACTACCCTAAGCCTTTCGAAGTTACTGTTGCTTCTTATGTACTTTAGCCATCTTTCATAGCAATGGTTGCTGAGTCACTTCTCCCTCACGTGAATCCTAAGCTTCATGCTTGTTGCTGGTATAAATAGGGCCAAAGAATGCATTAGTACCTTAACCTGATGGAAGAGATCACAAAGACTGATTCTCACCCTAGAGATTCCTTAGGAGTCTAAGTAAGTAATTGAGCAGGCACAGGGCCTTGGAACATGAAATTACTTGAACAGAATTCTGTCTTAGTAACTCAAATTAACAATGACAACTATTCTGTATGCTATAGGCTATTAAAAAAAACTGTAATAGCAGAGTTTAAAAAACACAATGTTTGGTAAAAATTGCAATGATACTAAATTGGGATCCTTTGGAACTCATGCTGTTTTCTTTCTTAACATTACAAATGCAGTACAATTCCTGTGTGTATATATGTATATAGGAGCATTGGCATTTTGAATCTCCACAATTTTGAGAGAAATAAAGGACTCCAGGACCTGACAATCCTACGAACTTCGAGAGTCACCTCCTCAACACATCCATTATAGGAAGAACAAGTTCATATCACTCCATAAAGGAGCCAATTCTAAAAGTATGGATCTGTAAACCAATAGAAAATTAGAATACTGTTCATACAACTACTTGTTTTCTATTATCTAGAAACCAGACCATCTATCTATGATCTTGTACTAGGTGAAAACACGGAATTCCACTCCAGCAGAAAACATAACATTTTATCAAACTTCCTACAGTTGGACAGCCCTCATGGATTAACTACTTCTTTTACAAGCAATGCCAGTCCACTCAGTATGAATTTCTGCAGTATCTAAAGAGTCATGAGAGTATGAAATGCCAGAGAGCCACCAAAGTCTAAGAGACTATTTGAAGTACGATATCATTCAAAAACTGAAGCTTATCCAAACAGAAAAGAGAGAATTAGTCCAATAAATTAAATGTAAGGTTAACCTGTTAAGGGAACACATTGCAAAAAAACCTACAAAAACACACACTACAGAAAACCAAAAAGAAAACCATAAAATGAATACTTTCCCAAAAATCATTGGAACAAGTTTTCTAGAGAGCCTACAGAGAAGACAGATGATAAAGGATTAAAAACACTCCAGAATCTAATAGTCAGAGAAGATAATGACATAAGGCTTTATTTTGCATTACAGAATGTCTGGGGGGGTGGGGGGACAACGCAGGGAAACCAGATATCAGTGAGGCAATGAAGACGCAGGACATGACACATTTGTAGCTGAATTGGGGGACAGTGAAACAACAGAACAAATCAACATAATGAAATAAGTCGCTGGGACTGATACTTATCAAAAGGCTAAAAGCCTCTAAGATAAAAGAGCAAACCTACTTCCATAAAACCTCCCACTTTAAAAATCACACAGGATGGCAAAAATAAAAGTCAGTTGCAAAGAAATGGAGAAGGACATTACAATGTCAAGTGACTAGACAATAAACTGGCAGCTTAATTTTAATGAAACAGGGCCCAGTTACTGCATATGGGAAGGAATAATCCCACCTTGATCACTAGACCTTAGGTGACATTATGAAACTACCACTCCATGACTAGAAGAACTTAACAAGACAAATGAAGGATTAGAAGTGCCCCAAAAGGGGTATCTTGAATACCTGAATGGGACAAAGCTTTTCATCTTTATGTCAGTAATAAGTGGTTGGTACAATGGACTCCAAAAATTGCCCTAACATATTAAACAGAATGTGTACATGACACTAAGAGCTAGACATTTCAAAACAAATCTGTTCAGCAAATTCTCTTACTGGATCATTAACTACATGGCATTTTTACTTTCTAGTGTTGTTATACCACAAATTGAACCAGTAAGATGAAAAAATACCAGTAAAACATATATTCAAAGCACCTTTTTAGGAAATTACAAGAAAAGTTCTACTGTAGTGATAGCATGTTGCAGAAGCTGAAACCATAGCCATATAACTTTTCAAATGGTTCATATACAGACTGGGACAGAGCTATTGGCACGACGGAGCTCTGCCACTCCAGCTTGAGCTACCACTGACAAATCCTCCCATTCCCATTAACAAAGCAAAACATGCTTTCACACAATACTTACTTTGTTGGATTTCTAGAACCCAGAGTCCAATAATGTGATAATATCTTTTTTTCATGAGGTAGTGACTTCTTTGCCTGAAAAAATGTGTGATGCTCTACACAAGATTTCCAAAGATTTTTGCATGCTCTGTAATTTAACATGTTGAAGGCAACAATATGCTCTCTGGATTCATTCTGTAACAGTAGGAAATACTATGTTTTAATATATACAAGCAGATGAAACAGTAAACACACTCATAAAACAACAATAAAATTATTTTAAGCTTAAACACGAAAAGTACACCTAGGGGAAAAAAAAAAAAAAACAGCATACAGTAGATTTTGAGTTAGACATGGCCAAAATAGCCATGTGACCTCGTGAAATTCTAAACTGCAAATTGTTCACTTTAAAAGTTAATGAAATAAGTAAGCCTAAAGTGGTAAAGATTTTACATATATGAGTGTCATGTTAAACAACTAATCAGATTTTCAGATTTCCAGGCAGATCTTGACCTCCTAAGACTAACAAAATTCTCTAAAATATTCCATAACATTCCAATGTAAAAGGGAAAACCCCTCATTCTTCAAATTCAAATTCTTCACAGAAGGCTTTCGTTCAATAATATTCTTTCAAGTACCATACTATGCAAAAAAGCATATTCTTGATAGTGTTTCAGAAGAAACTGAAGATGTTAACAGTGATCCATCTTCGGGGAAAAGAAAGTAGCTGTGATGGGACTGGAGCTGCTTCTACTATTGTTCAAATCCAATCCTGTTTCCTGGATGATAACATGAGGCTGTAATGAGGAGGATCAGACGGGAGAAGAACACAAAACTTGCGTGTCTTGGTGCAAACTCTTACAAGTAACTTCAGTGCTAAAGTGCCAGTGAAACACAGTTTTAACACAATTGTGCCACCCAAATTTATGCCCAAGAGTTTTGCACAAGGTATAGCTTTTATTAGTTAATCTAGTTATTGATGCAAAGAGGGTGGAATGAGAGCAAAGCAAAGAACAGAAATAAAGATAATATGAGACCCAAGTCAGTTACTATCACAGCTCAGCACTTCAGTGAAAAGAAAAAAAAGCAAGTTTTTGATCACTCATCTTTTCCAGCTGCTCTGAATTATGACTGATTTTGACATCTCAACGTATAATTAAGTAGGCAACCTTTTGCTTGTTCACAGCAACAATCCTGTGGGGAAGTAACTACAGACCATTTTGGCTGAAATACTCAATCTGTTTTTCTTGTGTTCTTTTTATTTCTAGGCAACATTTGTAAAATGCCATGTATCAGAGATCAATCCTACATTCTGCAAATCACTTCACATCTAGTTCAGAGAATCTATGACTTCAGTTGCTATTTTACAAAAACAGAGAGAATCTCAAGAGGAAGAGAAAAAAAGATTTGCCTCTTGATTTTACAGAAGCATTGAAAAACATTTAACTGATTGCAATTTTTTAGGAATGCTTTCCCTATAACTATTAAAACATTTATAAAATGTTTTCTTTTTCAGAGGTAGGGTTTTTTATTTGAGTCTCCTGTATGCTGCAACCAATTAATCTTTTTCAGTTCTCCACAGTTGCTTTTGAGGAGCTTACATAAAATATCATTATCCTTGCCCACTTTAACTCAGAATGTCTTGAAATATAAAAAGCATACATCAGTGAAAGATTTAATGAAAAATGTCATTTCTGACATACTCCCTATTGGTTGAATACCACCTGAAGTGTTTTACTACTTCAGCATAAAAAAAATTGAAGTGTATAGAATTTTTGTTGGCTTTTCAATTGCCACAAAAATTTTACCCAAACATCTCAATTATCCTGAAAAGCCATAATGTAAAGATAAAGAATTAAGTACACCTAATATTGTTTTTAAATTCACGTTTGAAAATAGTAATGATTTTGCTCATTACAAGTATGCTTGCCCCAACTGTTACCACTGAAACTTTTTAGCAGGCTCTAAGCAAGCTAAGAGTTTTAATATGGACTTAAACTAGGAAAAATATTTTTTAAGTTGCAGAAACCTTATTCAATTTTTATATTAACATAGCAATCTGCCTCACTAACAGGCCACCATTGCAAGTCATGCTGTTGAATCTGTTTTAGAGGTGAAGAGAATTCCAGTGGGATCCAAGGATCTAATGTCCATCATACTTCTGAAGTTCAAAAATGACATTTTAATAATTACCAAGAAATGAGGATTAGAGAAATTTGTGGCCATTAAGATAAAGAGAACAATTCTCTATATCTAAAGTGAGTGTCTTCCTAGTTCAGCATATGGAAGAATTTTGCATCAGTTATGTGCCTATTACATATCCAAAAATATCTACAACATAGAAAGATATATTTTAATATGCAGAAAATGAAGTTGTTTTCAAGCATTTGATAAGCATATTGAAAATAAAATTTCATTTCTGAAAGGTTCAAAATGTTGTCTGTAAACAGAACATTCCTATTCCTACCTTAAATCTGATGTAGACTTAATGAAGGGTGCAAGATTTTATAGTTTCAGACACTCACTGATTCATCAGTCTTGTTCTCCAGTCCTTACCTACATCTTCAGTAGAAATGGAATACTGCATACTCCTAATCTAGTAGCTGATCAATGGAGTGAAGCAGTGGGAGGGTAAAAGAGAATGTGAGTAGCAGGAAAAGAGTGAGATAAGTTGAGTTTTCAGAAAAGGTACATAAGGAAAGAAAAATGGAATAAAAGAAATATGAAGAATAAATCGATGAAACATGGCAGATCCCAGAGGACTGAAAACTCATTGCCTTTGAGAACTTCCTATAGATTTTGGTAAAGAATCTACATATGACATACAAAACATAGAAGACGTACTATAGCACTATCATCATCTTTAGTCAAACCTTGTTTATGAATATACAGTATCTGCTCTGTTTTCTCCTTTCATTCTTTCACCTTTCTTACTTTCAGCCTCATTTACTGTTTCCTCCTGTATTTCCAAGCAAGGAGCTAATCAATCCAAAGACTCACACCAACTCAGTAATCTGCCCTCGCAAACTGCTCAAGTGACCCACTGCTCTGGCAAAACCCCCCAGGACTCCACGCCCACTCTACAGCAACAGTAAGTTTTTTCAAGCAATACCACTGCAGTACTGCAGACTTACTGCCCTAAATTCCAAGCAAAGGGGGCTGAAAAGGATGGATGCATCCATAGATTTAATAGCACACTTGGTCTGCTTTTTAATATGTACTGAGAAAGAGTAAAAAAGGTCATGCAGCTGGCCTTTTTCTGTAGCTCTATAAGCATAATACTGTGTCTATTACTGTAATCTATATAGATTAAAAAAAAGAATTATGATCAGATAGGTTAAAAGAATCAGATAAGTTAAAAGAACCAAGAGCCTTGAATTGTCATCATTTATTAAATGTTTAGTTGAACAAATTAAGATTGCTGCTCTCTTCAAAGGTAACACAAGTCTCCAGAAAGAAAAATTCAATTTCTGACAGCAGTCAAGTCTTTATGTAATGAATACAGATATTTTATATTAAGTACAGAAACTGTTCTATATGGACACTTCATTTTTCCATATTCGAAAGAATCAAAGAATGGTTTGGTTGGAAGAGACCTTGAAGATCATCTAGTTCCAACCTCCATTTTACTAATCACTCTCAATGAGTTCTGTTACTACATTTATTCTCACAGACACATTTGGACATTGCTGCCCATAAGCCTGCCCATATTTGTACATATGAAGATATTTAGATTTTAAAAGTTATTACTTATCAGTGAATTTTTAATTCTCAAACCCAGAGGAAGGTAATACTTGCAAGTGTAATATTATTGCACTCACAAACTAGCAGAATGATTTATCAACCTCTCTTTTCTTCATGCAGTGAAATACATATGAACAGATTGTGACAGGTTTGTGTATAAACAATATATTTAGAAACTTACAGATAGCAAAAAAAAACTTAAGATCCCCTTAGAGTGGGTTGGGACACACACTGTGCGTGCTATGTTTGTGTGCAAGCATTAATGCAGTGACACTATCTCCAGATACTGACTTTGTTCCTGAAAGGTAACAACATGTACATGCTTGCATACTACTCAAATTTCAAAAAACCCACAAAACTGGGAAAAAAGAAGGACATACAGGAAAGAAATATTATGAAAATATTTTCCTTTTGGGTTAAAAAAGCCTCCAATAGAAATCTGTGTTCAGCAGACCCTCTAGTCTATGTGGGTCAAGAGCTCTTCTTGTAACAGAGCTCCTATCAGTTTAAGAGCTCATTTACTACCAGAAAGAGCCTTCATGAAGTTCAGCTATGAGGTAACATTTTACTTTGCATTCTGTCCCAAACTAAATTAAAATATTTATACATCTCTTGGTCAGTAGTTTCTGCAGGGTTTTTTGGGTTTTTACTGTCATATTAAATATTCTATGATCTTCGTAAAAAGATATCTTAATTTATTTTTTTGTATTGTGTCAGCACAATATTAATCAGTAATCAAGATTTCCCCCTCCATTAAATAGACTAATATTTCAGCTGTTCTGCAAAGATCACACAGCATTATGAAGCCAACTCTTAGCAGCAAAAAAACTTTACAATAGTTTTATCAAATATCTTCATATTCTTTCCCAGCTTCTAAAGTCCTCCATGTTACACACAGCAGTTGTTTAGTAGATTAACTGCATTGAGTCACTCTACAGGGCAGGGAGAGTGACAAAAGAAAAAGCAGCAGTTGCTGGCAAGAAAAGGGAAATATGCTAGTTTAATAAATATTGGAGAAAGGATGGAGACCTGCATTTATCCCAAGTCTCCTAGGGAGAAGAAACCTTCATAGGAAAGATACAGTCCAATAGGCCAAAAATAGAAAGATTCAGTGTTGAAAGGGAAACAAGAAATGGGAAACAGAAAGAGGATAAGAGGACCAGAACAGCAAGACCAAATAACAAAACAGAATTTCAAATGCAAGTTACCACAACAGAACCTTTTGATCAGCAATTTGTTGCTTACATTTAAGCCAAAAATATTGAATATGATCACTTGATCAAAAAAAAATTAGATGACTACTTACATGTTTTTGCCGTTGTTGTATAAAAAACTTTTTCCTTTTAAAGGAAATTTTTAATATGTTCACCCTAAAAGAAAGAAACAGACCATGAAATATTGAACAATGCCTAGAGGGATAAAGCAATGAAAAATAATTCTGCATATAGCGAGCCTGAAAGATTATAGCTGTTAAATATTCAATGAATAATATGCAGCGATCTCCTGTGTTGAGTGGCAAATAGATATCCTCATTTACTCTTTAAATAGTTCACAGCAGTTCTCTCCCACCAAATCTATTCTTGCAGCAAAAGCTTGATGACATCCTTTTAGTAAGCTGCACAAATGTTAAATGTGTCAAGTTTTGTATAACTTTAGAGTCATATGACAACTGTGACTAAAGGAACAAAATTTAAGACCCTAATGACATGACAAGGTTGGTCATACAACAATGGAAACTTCCCAGAGGCTTCACAGAATTGAGTCCGTTGTGTGAAAAATACTATGTACTTGTGTTAATAACAAAACACATCTTGTAGATAAAATCATAATTGTAGAAGAATTAAAACTGTAAGAAAGAGTGTTAATACATTTTTTACTTCATTAACGTTGCTATGTAAATTATGTGGTAATTTTAGAACTGAACACCTCTTGTCTATATATACACAGTATGAACACGTATTTTATAAGGTAAAGATTACAATTGGAATTGGAGCTCAAGCAATTTTCATTTTAATTATAAGCTTATCAGTTTTGCTAAATTAAACAAAATCCTACCTACCTATGCACCCTCCTACAGCAAAACAAGATTTGTCTAAAATACCTAATTTTTCTCTATAACAGTTCTACTTCAGTAACTGAAAAGCTACATTTTCCAGAAAAAAAGAATTCTCTTGTGGTCAGCTGGAATCATATGGATGTCTTAAGGAAAGCTATTTATGGTTTGATCAAATCATATTTGTAAGGGAAAAAAAATCATAAAAGCGTTTTGGAAGTTTGCTGCTAAAAGTCCTGTTGATGACAATGTTTCACAGGACATGAGATATCATCAGGTATGAACTATGTTGAAAGTCATCTCAGTTCTTGCCAGACTCTCATCAAGTGGGATAATGGCATAAAATTCATTCCCCACTGCCGATGGGAGAGGCATTTGAATTATAGAACAACATCCTTCCTGAAGACAGGACAGTACATTTGCCAGTTACTAACAAGAAAGGTAATGCAATAAGCAATCCCTGCTCCTGCACAAGAGGTGGAAAACTGAGTGTGTACAGAACCACAGAGAAACAAGGATTGCATTACCACTATTTTTTCATGACCAGGTAAACCAGTGTGCAAATTAATGAAAGGTTGAAATCATATCCACCTCTCCTGTTAGGCCAACTCCTGAAATATTTTTGTCATTTGACTTCCTAGCTCAAATGACAATGATCTGTGTTGCTCACCTGAAAGTTTTGGGTTCCGAACTACCTGATAAGTCATATAAATTTTCAGTTGTATTTAGTGAGCTGCAACTCATTATATATAAATTCTTCCTTGATTATAGTGTTACTCTTCTTGAACTAGTACCACTCAAGTTTTGTGCTTCTGGCTCATTCTTACCCCATTTCTTGACTTAGATTAAACTTCAACAAACGAATTTTTGGAGTCATTCTCAGCTTGCGCGGTTGCTTGCATGACCTGCTCTTATCCTAACACCAAGCCAGCAGAAATGCAGGACAGAGAAAAGTAACCTTGTAGACTAAGCAAAAACTCCTCCACCCAAGAACAAAAAGAGAGCTAGCATTCCAAAATATTAAAACTCTCTCAATCTCTCTACTCTATCCCCTGCCTTTTTTTTTTTTTTAATTTTAAAAACGTTGATTCACTGCATGATCTCATAATCACTTCAAACCAAATCAGGGCTTTAATTCTCTTTATTTTTACACTCCTCTAAGTAGAACACCCTTCTCAATTCCATTCATTCTTCTTGAAGTACAGCTAAACCTCTTTAGTTAAGGGACAAAGAACACTTGTTAATCTGACAGTTTTATTTAGCATTAACTAAAAATCATTTGCAATGTTATGCCTACAAATTGAGTGAATGTTCACATCTAGCAAAATCCAAAGGATCCAAGAAAGACAACAAAAAGATCCAAGAGATTAAGGTATCAAAGGATTTAGATTTAACAAGTGCTTAAAGATGCCATATCCAAAATTATCTGAATAGAATGCAGTTACTATTATTCTAACTGGTGGCTCAGCTGCCCTTCTCTCTCACCAATAATCTGTCCAGTGACTAAGCAACATTCATAAATCATTAAATTTCATGGTCTACTTATAAAGCACTTCATAGTTGTAATGTATTAAAAATGATATATCTTTTGGGTCCCATCTTCCTGTCATTCACAGCATCAAAATAGATTTGTCACTCAGTGGGTCACATAATTGTTAATTTCTGATTAAACTGACAGTCCTGTCGTAGTACTTAGTACTAGCAGTCAAACTACTTGTGACTTGAAGAAAAAAATATTTCTTTACCTTAAGTCCACACTTTGCCATTGACAGATTGAGCAGGAAAGGTTCTGTCAAATTTGTTATTCAAGATAGTCGAGATGTTTCTGAAATTTTGACTAGCACTGAACTATGCATTTCTCTAGCAGTTTCTCTGAAGCTTTCAAAGCAATGAAACTGCATACACAGAATAGTATTTAATACATAACCTTAATTGCTGCTGATGTAGAGAGTGTTTGTCTGGTTTTGCCATTAGGATAATACCTTACCTGCAAAATCAATTTGAAAATTACCACGGAAGAGTTAAGCACCATCAGGAATAACTTTCCAGAGCATATAAAATACTGTGTTATATCTGGAGTTATTTTTTAAACCTTTCTTAGCTTGCACTGCCTCTGACTGATCAGTCAGCTCCTCACGTAGGTTGCTTTGATTGAAAACCCCCCTTTTGCCAAAGCAGAATTCTCACTACCTCTGTTCCTGAAAACTTTTGGTCCCCTTTGACTACTACCATATGGCATAGTTGTATTGTTGTCATCCATCAGTGCTGCAGAGTATTTTACTTAAAATTTTAGAAGGAGCACCTTGATGGTGTTTGCTGCCACCTTGAGTTCTATCATATTAATAGTGAAAACAGGAAAAACTATTTAGTACAAATAGTGTTACATAAAAAGCCTAAATAAGTACCACTTCAATTATGTGAAAGGGCATTACAGAAACATACCCTGCTTTGAAGTCTAAAATGAAAGTAAGAATGCATATTACAAACACACCCCAAGCTCTGCAGCAGCGGCTTTTGGTGTTTGCTTGTTTTGGAGGGCAGCAGGGAATGGACACTATTCTTGCATGAAGCATTATGACTAATTCATGCAAGATGCCAGAAATAAAATACCAAAAAGTTAGCCCTATATAGGGAGCTCTTGCTTTCAAGTTAAGAAGATATTCCCAGAGAGAGAGAGGGAGAGAAGGAGAGGGAGAGTGTGTAGGACAGCTTGGGAACAATTGCGATAGCCGTTAGCCGAAAATATTACTGCCTAAACTTTGTATTTTAGAGTGGAAATTATTTGAACTGAAAAACCTCTGGGTTTTCTTTTTCCCTTGACTTCTTTCTGTAAATGAGAATAGGTCTTTGTGAAAAATGTTTTAGCATCTGTGTTTTATTCCTCTGTGCTTTCCAGGGGTAAAAGTAGCACAGGAAGTTGTTCCTCCTGTCTTGTGTGCTGTAAACTCTCTTTCCCTTCCCTAAAATATAGCCAAAGATTTTAAAATGCAATTGCTATGGTTTTCAAGAATAACTATTATCCATTCATACCTCATTTAGGTCACTAAGTTGGCAGAACAAGATTTGCAGAAGACAGAAAATGGGCCTCCAGCTGGCAGTTTTTAAAACTTGCAGCTGTTTGAAGAAGCCGAGAGACTGAGGTATGAAAGAGCAATGCTTAGGGTACAAAGATGAAAAATAAAAGTCTTTTGTGCTTTAATGTGCATTAGCAATGGAAAGCCATAAGTTTTCACTGTGCTGCTGTGTGAGAGCATTATTATTGACATACATTTATCTAGGATCATTGCAGTACATCCAAGGGAGTTGAAATGAAACTCACAGCAAAATAAAAAAGAAAAATCCACTAAAATTTAAATTGAAGCTGATCTTATTGCTTTTCTATAGGAAATAGCTGTTTAGTTGGATTCATAAATGAAAGGATGGAATGACTCAAGTATTTAGAGAATGCTGCTAAGCACTCTCTCTAAGGGGCAAAAAGCAAGTAGAATGTATTCTTCTGTCATAATTAAGAACAGTATATCATCCTACTGAAAGAGTTCTCCAGAAAAGTGGTTACAAATTATATGAAGAAATTATGCATAACAAGACAAAGCTAAAGTTTATCAAGGATAAAACCAAATTCATCCTTACTTTAAAAAAGACTAAGAAAAATTCATTCTGATCCAATCCAAAAACCTTAAGAAGATGCCCAGCCCCCATATAATTTTCTAATTTATGTCATAATCTTTAGCAAGGTCTAACTAATAAGGTCCATAAGTACGATCAAGAACTATAGCTTAAATAATTTCTCATGTCATTCATTTTAGAATTCTAGTGCACATTGTTTTTTGTAGAGATTATTTTCTATGACAGTATCATGCATTCTAATGTTTTCAGTATTAGAGAATAATGTAAAGGTCTGTCCCCTACTGACTGCAAACCTTGTTAATGTTGTATAGCCTTGTTTGATGACATTTAAAAATTTGCCTAAATTGTATTATCCTAGTTCCAGTAAATCTCAAACACCAAATAACTCATTTTATGTTTCTTTTTCAAGAAGCAAATATCTTATTTCTGAATGTCAGGATAAAATGTTCAGACAGTTAGCTGCTGAGCTTTAATGATAGACTTATTGGTTTTGTTTCTGGCTTTGTTTTTGTGTGTTGTTTTTTTTTTAAAGACATGTTATTTGGCATAACAGCAATAAATCTCTAAGATCACAGGGTCCTCCTAATCATACAAGTACACATACTTGTATGTGAATTAACTTTATCAAGACTTCACACAGCACAAGAAGTTCAAAAGTCTTTTTTAAAGACATGCTTAGGCAATTAAAAGCTTAGGCAACAGGTTTCATTTTTATCTCAACACAACGAAATACAATGATACTCTATAAGGAACAAATTTATCTACTGTAGGCTCTTTGGAATAAGTGTGAAAGCAAATGGAAAAAAGATTGAAAAAACTAGACATATTTCTTTACTAGTAAAGGAATTTACCAGGGATAGAAGCTTGTACAGATGAGTTTTCTGTATACAGCAATTCCACCAGATGCAATCCCAATCATAAGATCTAGATTATGGAGATCCTGTAAAAGAAAAACACTGTAAGAATACAGATGCAGTTTGTGTCATTCCCATTTGTCTACTTATAAATTTATTTTCAAGCTTTTTATATTTAAATTGGTATCCTTGAGGAAAAAATTCAACAACATATTTGAGCTTTGATTTTCATGCCTCTCTTTCCTTTGATGTTATCTAATAGGTATTCTAAATTTCATCCATTAAAACAAGTTGTAAAGTTCATCCTACTACACTGGATAATCTTTAGGTCAGTATCAGGCTAAATTTGCAAGTCTAGCCTTATTAATTTCAGCATAAGAAAGAAGTTGAAGTACTTCCCAAGATCAGTCAGATGAGTGTCACAGAATTTTGGGAACCGAATACAAATTTCCTGATTATAAGCAGTTTAAAAAGAGAGGGGAAATAATTCTTTACTTTTTCCAAAAAAAACCATCTTAGCAATAAAGACTGACAGGAGAGGGGGACACAATTTTCCATATGAGAGTATGTTGGAGAAATATATATGTATACATCAATATTTGATACACTCTACTAAATCCTTTATTAACTAAACAAAAATGGTGCATTTGCTTAATGCTCAGCTGAGGAAAAAAAAAAGCATAAATTTACAATCCTTTCCAGGTATTGAGATACCCAAGAGAAAACACATTCTTCCACATAAGAAGACATTTGAGTTTTAAAAAAAAAATAAAAAAGGCAGGGAGGAGGATTCTGAATGGTCAATTTGAGTCTAAACCCTGACTGATGTTACAGAAGTTAGAAATATTGGCTTCCTATTTCTTATGATCAGTACATGCTAATATGCTATTATACAAACTTCTAAACAGAGCTCAACACCTACCTAAATCCACATGTAAGAGTAGAACCTATTGTTTAAAATATGAGGTTTGACTCAAAAGCAGTTTCAGATTGTTTTGTAAAGGATTGCCAATGGTAATGGATTCTCTGAAAGCCTTCAGTAGCATAGCTTCTCCTCTAGGTGGTACTCTGTGCTCAATTAATATATAGCTCTCCTCCATGTCCAATCCCAATTTCTTTATATTAGTAAGGTACAGAAGAATAGAACAGGTAGCATGTGCTCTGGCAATGCTGTAGAAAGTCTACAATAAATCCTTTAAAAACAGCTGAATAGAAGTGATTCAGGCATATGAATGAGTGAAGCTCAACTTGATCTGCAAAGTGATTTATAAACCTTCAGTGAAATACCTCAGTGGTTCACAGAGAATGAGCATAACCTATTTAATACACAGTGCATTAGCACTGAATACTGGTGCACTGAATTCTAGCAAGATGAGAGGAATACCAGTCCTGTCTCAGAGTATAAAAAGAGGAAATCAGTAAATAGGTAGCAGGCCAAACACACTCAAAGTAACCCAGAACCCTCAGCACACTGCTGCCTCAATTTGCCAAGAACTGCTGCTAGAGGAGCTGGTTGAATCTTCATTGGAAGAAGCTCCCAAAGTGTCAGCATAATACAGGAATCCAGAACTGACACCCCCTTATTTTAATGTTTGGGGAGAAAACTGAGCTATTTCAGGAGATGAACTGCATGTAATTAAGATGTCTCTGCCTTGAAAAACAGCTTCAGGAGAAAGAGCTGAAAATCTACATGATTTAGCAGAAATAAAGGATTAGCTAAACATTTGATAGGGATTAATTAGGCTAAACTACTCTATTTTCTCCAAGAGCTTTATCAGAACAAAGTTCATTCCCTATCCCTCTCTGCACCAGTATTAAACCATTAATCTCCCACACTATTTGTTATTATAGCCTAGATCTTGGACTAGCATAAAGAGAGGGTCTCCCAAAAGAAATATGATGTTGATGTGCAGTTATTTCCCTTTCAAAATATCTATGCTGTTAAACTGAACAACAAAGAAATAACATGCATCTATTTATAAAAAGGATCAGGTAACATGAAAGAAATAATAATAAAAAAATATTTTAAAGATAAATTATCATGCCAAGCATGTAGCTAATTAAGTACTGATTCACATTTGATTTAATTTGCCATTACCATCTTGATTTTTGTAGATATGGGAATAATATTGATTCAACAAATTTCCTATCTTTGAGTCTCTGAGTAAAAATGAAAGATGACTTAAAACCAGAATAATTGTTGAATCAATAAGGTGGTTCAGAGTCAAAAGGAGATTAGGAATTCAGGAAATGTTAATACAGTTTTAAGATATTGAATTCACTCTCCTGAGTTTCCTAAAACTATTTCATTTTTTAATACTACAATTTTAGCAGTTCAGATTAATCATCAGGAAAAAAAGCGGAAGTGTTTGCAGACAAAAACTGAGCTCAGATTAAAGTTCCATGTTTATCAAGTTGCTAAAAAGAAAGCTCACACTGATCTTCTGGAAAATATTTAACTTTATATCATGAAAAGAAATGAGGAAATTATATACCCATCTGGTCTTCAAGAAACATTATCCAAAAGTATTCCACTCTCAAGTAACAATACAGGAACACTAGCTTCTTTTGGCCATTAGTACAAAAACCAGTTGTTACCTGGTTCTTCTGCCATACACAACTTAAGAGGACTAAGACTAGTTTAGTAGCAAAGACCACAATCATCAGAATCCACAGATATAAAGTCTTTCATAAAGCCACAGTTTAACTAGCCCCTGACAAATCTGTTCAAAGCACTGGGGTGTGAGAAAACTGGAAGGGTGATTTAAAGAGCAGTATTAAGTGGGGGGAGGATATTAGGAGGCCTGGTATCTGCAAACATCCCTGTCAAAGCAGGGGCATAACATGGTATCCTCTGTGAAGAAGCAGCATTTTGGTGGAGATATCTAACCTTCAATACAAACTTCTTATAGGCCTTGAGGAACATAATCAACAATAACATGTTGGCTGGCAGGTTTGCCTCATGGCATTCAATCCTAACAATGACTTGTAACTGATGTTTTGTAAATACAAAACTCCAGAGGCAACCAATTACAGCCCTACTAATAAATAACACCTCTTCTCAGCTTGTGGTGCCTTACAGCTAGAGGATTTCTTGGATCAGAAGCTTTTTGTATGTTTAATGGACTCCAGTGAATCATTCTTCCACTGACTATCTAACTGCTCCTGATACCTAATTCACCTTGGTGATCCATTAAAATAGCAGTAATGCTTACAGTTCAACTGCAGCCATATATAAAAAGTTCCTTTTACTTAAATCTGTCCCTTTCCAAGTAGACTGAAGTTTCCTAAATCTTTTAATACCAAAGCAAAAAAATAAAAGTAAAAACATTAAAAATTGTTAGCTATTCATATTTCCCATGCTATTCACCTGCTAGACAAGGTTTTTCCTTAAGACATTCATGATTGTTATACTTCTCTGTACTTTTCTTTTTCCCTTACCCACTTTGAGATAAGGAAGGGCGAGGAAGAACGAAGCTCAACATTGAAATTATATCAAAATTCAGATTTGAAATGGTAGCATGATATTTTCTGTTTTGCTTTCTATTTTCCTTCCTACCACCTTCTAAATATCTAGCTCTTCAGTTCAAGTGCCAGAAAAAACAGATCACTTCAAATATCTCATGCTTCAAAAAAAACTTTTGAATTGTGATGAAAATATTATTTTGGATTGAAACAGTGACAAGACAGTCTGCATTTTAGCAGTCTGGAATAGACTAGGCTTTGATTCAAATCTGTACTCTAGTTGATTCAGATCATACAGTTCAGTGTCAGGCGGGGTAGGAGTTCATGACTAATATTCTGACAACCTGTGAGACTGAGGTCATTAAATATGAAACAACACATTGGGGGGGAAAAAAAAAAAAATCAACAAAATACTGTTTAGGCAGATATCTCCAGAAGGTATTTCTACTGAGACAGAGCAGCCCAGTACAGTGCAATGGAATTTCATTTAGTTGAAAATGTCTGAATCAACTCTATCTTCACTACTTGGAACTGGTATGACCACTACTGACATTCTGCACGTAGTTCAGTGGCCTACAACTCAGGAAGAATAACGAAAACTGGAAGAATTTTCGGAGATAGCATCCCATGAATATTAAGAGAATAGCCACATAGTGATAATCTTGGAATTTAAGGTGGCTTATCAAAATACTAGGCTACAGTAGAAGCTAAAAGGCGTAGACTGATCAAGCTAAGTTCATATAGGGAAATCCCAAGTGTAACAGTAAAGAGTCCTCCAATAAAGCAGAAAGGTGGCAGATAACCCAATAGACAAAGAACCTAGGCAAAGTCAAACTTAATAAGATGCCCATTTGCCATTTAATCACTTACTAGAGATCATGAAGGCTTTTACATTGTCAGAAGATATAAGAACATAAGAAATTTGTTCATATATGCTACATTACTTACACACAGTCAGTGCATGTGAACCAAGATACCTGATCACATTTAACAGATGCCTCTCTGGACATTCATATGAGATGGAGAACTTTAATTATTTCCTTTCCTTTGTACTTAGTCTTACAAAAAACCCTCTACTGTTTGAGCATTGTATTTCATGAATATGAATGTATTTACAGTGGCTTCACACAGGAGTACTTTAGGAATTCCTAGAAATCTAATGCAACACTCACTTATTTGTGGTAGCATAAAGAAAAACCAGAAGAAAGAATCATGCCAAAGGAAGCAACTTACTTATTGTGTTCCTTCCTCATCATTAGAGAAATTTATGAGGTTTTCATTAAAATTCTCAGTGTCAGAAATATTAGCAAAACTCAGAAAAATGTCAGGAAAAACAATAGTCATCTTAAGATATCATTCATCCGCAGTCACTTAATTTAGTTTTTATACTACAAGCTTTATGCCAAAACAATGTACTATTAGATATAAGCACAAATGGTAACTTGCACACTGGAATGCAAATAAAGTATTTTGGGGATTCACCTCAAATGAATAGTGTAATCAAACAATTAAATACCAGTAGCTAGTAAAATACTAGGACATGTTTCTCATCAATGCCCACCCTGTATCTGAAAGATTTCAAATACATTTTTAGTGGTCATCTCTCAAGCTGTTAGATACTGCTTAGATTTAGCCTGGTGCCAGGGAACAAAGGAATTTTAAAAGAATTCTCTATATTCTTAACACTTAAGAAATTAGTGTTAGAAATTCAGATTAAACTCTTAGAACACCTGCCAACTAACAGTACTAAACAGAACATTCATTTTCTTTCATCTAAGACATTCAGAAACTTTACTAAAATTATTAAGTAAAATATATTGTAGTAATGAAACAATTTATCTTAAAAATACATTGTTACTCTTTCTAGGAGATCTAGCTTATAAATTATCCAACTTTAATTTAAAGAAACACCTTGTAAAGTCAATACTTAAATACTATTCTTTTTTTACTGCTATTACATTCGTATGATAAAAAAGAATATAAATTTATTTTCCAAGTGAAAAATTACAATGTAAACATACTCTACCACTGTGCAACTCCACTCCATAGAATTCAAGTGTTCGTGCTATATTTATATAGCAGGACTCTGCTTCAGATTGTTTGAGGCCACTAAAAGAGGGGAAAAATAATAAATATGAACCACAGGTAAATAAAAAAAATTTATATTGTATTTATTTAAATGCAGAAAAACAGAAGAATCCCACAGCCCATTGTCTGAGAAATAAATCTCATTAACTAGTACCACAAGTTCTTCACTGGAGAAAGTCCTCCTAAAGTCCTTTCAAAAAGTTGAGCAAATTATACACAATATTATTACCTTAGCCATTCTGGACCATCTCTTTTTAGAAAAATAATTTTTATCTCTTATGTTCAAAGGTATGAGGAAACTATTCCCCTAAAAGCTTACTTTATAGTAAGAAGCTTTATCTGTAAATATTCTATATTACATGGTCCCTCAGAAGGAAGTCATTTAGAAGAAAGAATAGCAGCACGAATGCACTAAAAATAAACAGGAGAAAGCAGATAAAAAAAGTTAAAGTCATGAAACTAACCAAGGAAAAGCCATCTGAGTTTACCTACAAGCTATAGGTCCTAAAATACTTTTTTCTCCTGTTGCTATGTGCAGCAAGACATACAAGGATTTGATCTTCTGGTCTTCTAGAAAGCTTCTACAATTCTGAGACTTACACCTTTTTTTTTTTTTTTTAACAGACACAAAAAAACAAAAATCCTCACACCTTGAATAAACAGATTATGTATCCTTACAGAAGGATAGAATCTACTAAGAGTTTTAAAATCCAAAGAATTCATCTGTGATCTCCATTTAGCTGGTTCTCCCATGCAGCTTACTAATCATTCATATGAGAGGAGTGCAATGAGGCCTAAACAAGATTCCTTTAGGCGTGATGATGAAAGTAGTCCTCTCCAATAAACTGCAGGGCAGGGAGCTGTAAACAAACAATCAGACAAGGGGCAGCTCTCTCCTGAAATCTGCCATAGCCTATTGACATTGTGCTGTGCCCACAGCGATCCTGGTCTCACAGCACAGAGCGGCAATTCAGGCACTACTACATCACATTCCAGTAACTGTGAGAACAGAAGCTGAGGGATGCACGGAATATGTACACACACTGAAGTAGAAAAGACATCTGATATCATCCTGTCACATCTACAACTAAGTGCAGGTAAAAACAACTCTTTACTACCAAAAGGTAAGCTTCCAAAAAGACATGCATCAAATTATGTTAATCAAACCCAATTTAAGTAGAACCTGCAAAAACCTGACATAACATTATGTTAAGAACTGCAGCTACAAAGGCATTCCACATAAGGCAGTAATTCTCATTTTTGAAAGGGGTTTTAACTCAATAGGTAGGCACCTATTACTTCCAATTAATATCCATCCTTTTAAATGTCAAGCCATCAAAACACTATGCCTTGAAACAGACACCTGAGGAAATATTAGATCATGCTCCAGGAAACTTAAAGCTACCTTGAACTGGAAAGCCATAGCCAGCAGTGTGGCTCGAGGATGTCACAATGTTGGAGAAAAAGAGTAAAGAAAAAAAAAAAAATTATACTACACAATGCTGAATATATTTGCAAGAGTACATCACTTTCATTTACAAAAATTTAATCAATACCTTTGTTCACAAAGTCTGTTGCATACCAAAAAGAAATGTCTGTAAATTTTAATTCCCAATTTGCATATGCCATCTACACCTGACCTGTCGTGCCTTGTGTCTTAAAAGGTCAATAAGAAAAAGTATCTCAGCACAGACTTAAGTTGTTTTTTTTTTTGTTACAACCTCCTACTCAATTACAGATGACATGAAAGGTTGAGGTCTCTAAGCAGATGGTAGTTATTTGGTGAAATATACAGGCAAGAGGAAACTGGTCTTGGTGTCTCTTCCCAATTTTTATAGCTGTTGATACCCAAGGCCTAGAAATCTTGTCTGGCATATATATAAGCATCCTATGAAGCCTCAAATCCACTCTTCTCCTCGAATTGATGGCTGGATCTAGCAAGCACTATGAAAACTTTATCAATTTGAACAATATTTTCATCCTAAGACATCTGGCTGCTTATGCACTAAACAAAAAACACTAAGAAAACCATGTTAAAAGAAACTACATACATAACCCCCCACGGATTTAGGAAGGAACACAAGAAAAATTTGTGAAACTATACCAGTTCAATATGACAACAGTGACTTTCTCAGAAGTTATGTACTGTCTGACATAGTATCTGACATGAACATGTTTAGAGAACTACTTCCTCAGGTTCTACAAATCAACATAAATCCTAGGTTAAAAAAATCCTTCATTGAGCTACAACACAAAAGACATAACAGGACTTCTCAAGTCTGTGTGGTTCATCAATTCAAGCCTTGTAATTTTCCTGTGAAAGTTTCCCAAAGGACAGACACTAAAGAATGAAAAAGGAAATCCTGTAATCTAAGAATACTAATTCAAAGGTTCAACAATTTACACATAACTTATATGGTCTAAAGCGAATATTATTTACTACTATTTTATCTTTCCTTCCCAAAGGCCAGATGAGCACCAGAATCATTCTCATCAACTATATTATGGCACTGAATTTGTCAAAACCATGTCTCAGACCTAAGTATTCTCTATACATGCCAAAGGAGTATGCAGGAAATACTGTCAAGATAAACAGTAACTTGTCTGCCTCTCCCTGCACTCTGAATTAAATAGACCTGAAGGGTCGAGTTAAAAAAGGGTATTTAAACAATAAAGAAATATTTTTTCCAATCCAATCTACTCAGTATTTTTATTCATAACTTCAAATACCACAACCTATGCTAATCCAAATACAGCAGTTAAACTTCTCATTCATCAAGACACTCAATGAAAGTATTGATTTCATTGAAAAGACCAGAAAAGAAAGGAGTCTTTCCAACAGATCCCATCACATTTTAGTCTGGACCAAAGGTACCTTCTGGTCTCTGCAGGACATAAGTTTTATATCTCTTGCTACCATAGCACTAAAGACATGAGTTCAACCCAACCACTTCAAGTCTCTTCAGAATCTTCCCTCCAAAATGACTGCTTTCTAAAGAAAAGCAGAATTATTTTTTCCTGTCCACAAGTCCCCCTCTAAAAACTACTGAACCTACTGGAAACTGCAAATTAATATGGAAGGAGTAGAGGCATTGTGCTTCTGAATATGAACTGCTAGGAAAGCAGTCACATGTAGTACCTACAACAGAAGGGAAGTTGCAGTTAAGGGTTTAGTGATTATCTCTCTTCTACTTCATAAGCGACAATGCATGTTCTGGACTGCTAGGGAACACATGTGAAATTCAAGACTACTCACTACACCCCCTAGCAGTAAAGAAACAAGAGGAAGAGGTAAGGGTAAATATTTCAGGCTATAAATCAAAGAAACTGAGAGAGTGAGGCATTAGCTCTGCTGCAGTTAAAATACAGACAAAGAAAAGAAGTCCACAGAGATTTAGATTTCATTTTCTGAAATGCTCACAGACAATTTCTTAGATTGGCATATTTGCATTCAGCTGGCAAGTATCTGATCAACACCTCTAATTCTAAAATTTCAGTCTTACAAGTGACAAATCAGCAGGGTCAGAAAGAATAATTAGCAGCACATTGACTGGAATAATATGTTGTAGCCTTTTTACTACACTCATGAGAGTGGAGACAAACCACAATATTAATTGAAGTGTTTTACGGTTATGCTGTTTATTGGGTTTTTTGGAGTTTTTTTACATAGACAAAAAAATTCTATAGAATTTGAAAAATGGTCAAATGTCCTTGTTCCTCAAACACCTAGTACAGTGTTCTAGATGTTTGCCATTAATAATGTATAAAGTTAACTAATTTACTGGAGGTTATAACTAAATATTTATTTAAATGTTTCAACACATTAACATCATACTTTGGACATAATTAGGTTAGCACCTCTTTCACTTAACAGAAGTTAATGAAATATAACTGTTATACGGAAACTATTAAGAACTCAAGTCTTAACATCTTGGGTTTTTTTTTAAAAACCCAAGAGGTGAGAGAAAAGTAAAAGTTTATATTACCTGTGTTGTTCATGTAGAGATTCTACTTTGGTAAGAAAATCTTTGTTCTGCTCTGGTATAAAATTGTAATTCGAGAGATATCCTGAATGATGCACAGAAGCGTTATAGTCTCCAAGTTGTGCTGTTAGGAAACAAGAAACACATACGCGAAGTTTTCATAGTTAATTGATCATCATTTAGAAAAAAATTCCTTCTCGTTAAAACACATACACACATGGGGAAGTGCGGGAATGACAAACTATCTTCCAACAGAGAAGCAGTGTTGAACACAGGGCACTACATGACATCAGTGAAAAAAGATTTTTTTCAAAATACACTTATCACGCACCACAAGCTGTAACACCACCACACAGTCATTACATGCCATGTTGGCACAGATGTGCAGTACTGTAACATTAGAGAACACCAAATTGCTTCAGTAAGAGATGGTAGATGAAAACAATTTGATACACGTTTACTTGACCATAATATATCAGAAGTCTTCAACAAGATCTTTCACTTAGAAAGCATCTACTTTTCACACAGTCAAGTAGAAATTGTTCAACTCCCAACTATGGTGCTGTCCTAGAAGTTCAATTGTTAGAACTTTCCTCAACTGAACATAAGTTACTTAACAAAGCATGTGAAATAACTGTTGATTTGCATATAATATTGCCCAGCTGCTACAAAAAGTATATATATGTTTGTAGCCAAAAAGAAATTCTTTAAAACCTTATTCCTTCAAGAATGACACTAATTAGTAGATATTTTTAAACAGTAACTAGGTAAAAAGCTAATTCTTATCCACAGTCAGTGCCATATCTGAAAAGAAATTAATGTAAACCGTAAGTTCATAGCCTCAGTCTATGTAAGTTTTGTTTAAAATCTAGGTCAGCATAAGTTTACACCCTTGAAAACATACACAAACCTTTTAGCTGTTATGAAGCAACAAGGTCTGGGGTAGCAAGGAGACTGCTTCAAACAAATTACTTGTCTAATTGCCACAAATTTGCCTAACTTCAATTAAGCAACAAATTCATATCTCATATTTCTTGAAATCTGTATTTTGATTAAACAGTTGGACATTAAACACCAAAAATGATAGTATGTATGTATAAGCAAATCACTTTAACCTGTACTAATTCGCTTTTTCCTAAAGAGCATGAAATAATGGTTATAAAGACTTAACTTTCCCAGAAGTTATTCGTATAACTTGCAAATTAACACAAAAGAATATAATTGACTGACTGCAAACAATTAAGCATAGAAAGCCCCTCAACTAAATCAAAGTTCAAGAGTACACTTTAAGGAATAATACTATTAACATTATTTTCCAGAAAATAAAAAAGTATAAAAGCGATATTTAAATGATTCAGGTTGAGGGATAGGGGTGTGCATCAGAAATAACTTACAGCTACAACAACTACAGAAGATCTATAATGCAGGGGATAACTAATATTTGCCCCTCATATCTTAAAAAAGAATGATTTCTATGGTCCAGTAAATGGAATTACTGAGACACAAAACAATTCCCAGAGTGTGGTCAAAAGGTCATATATAGTTGAACACCTAATTGTCAGCATCATGGGAAATATTTAAATAAAAAAGTGAATGATAAACAGTAAGCAATTTACTTTGAATGCAGATGTTCCTGCAATGCTCTAGTGCTTTTTTTTAAAGGGAACCTGAACTTTAAATCGCTTAGCAAAACTAAATATTTACCATTAGAACCAAAACACCTTTGAACATTTCTGTCCAATAATATTTATCTGAAGAAGAACATCATAATAACAATGACAATAAAACAAACAAACCCACCAAACCAACAAAAACAACAACAAGACTATCCCAAAAAAACAGAACAGAAGATTCAGAATTATAATAAGCAGCTGAAACAATTTTTAGGAATATCTATATATTAACAAAAGTCCAAGTCTGACAAGACTAAAACTAAGGCAACAACCATAAATACAAAAATTAAAAGCTTTTACAACAAAGTAGACATTCTAATGACAGTCAACATAAATATGTCAAATAAATACACAATTTCACCAATGACAGTAGATGATTGAGGACCCTTTCCTTTACTAGCCATGAACACAACCCAGTTTTTCCATGAAATAATCTATGTTTTTAAGGTTTGTTGCAGCTAGTTTGAACTACAGTCTTGTCAGTGGGAAAAGATTAGATTGCCAGGAATAAGATAATGTAGTTGTCCACTTCAATTTTATTTGCAATAGAAAAAGATATTTTTACTGCAGTTCTACAGTTCTAAAGAGGGCAACTGCTGTTCCTTCATGAGTTAGAGTCTTCTTTCTCATATTCCAAATATAGAGGTAGCTCTTTTTTCCTCTTCCTCCTAGCTACCTGAGGTCATGTCAACATGGAGAGGAATTTAGAGCACTACTTGTTTCTCCAACTTCCTAGACAACTGGCACAATTGAAGAGAAAGTATAAATGCTGACCTGTAGATAGCCTGGAAGATTAACGATCATGTGCAGGCTTTAATTATCCAATTAGGAAAAAAATAAATTTAGGGCATATCAAGACGTCAGTAAGAATGATAACCTATGATGTTTCTATCTCTTTACTGGATTTCTCTAGAAGAGAGAAGAGGGGAAGGAAATATTAAAGACCTACTTCTCATCTGATCTTCTCCTGACATAGCTTCTGCTCTGATGACATGAGCCAGCAGATACTGACTCATGAAGATAAATTTACAGTATAAAAAAAAGCATACTTTCACATTTCTCCATTCTAGACCACTGCTGCTCTTTAATACATTATAACTGGGAAACAATATAGAGTAAAATGAAAGAAAATTGAACCAAGCATGAGTCGAAAAAACAAATAAAATCCTGTTATTTGAATGTAAGATCTAATATGAAAGGTTTCAAAGAAAGGAATTTGATGAACCATTCATTTAGAAGGCCATATTTAATAAAAAGAGGACATTTGTTTTAAAACTCCTAGTAAAAGAAGAGTGCAATAGCCAAGTAGCTATGTTGACATACCAAAACACTAATTCTACAAGCTTTCAATAAAATAAGAGTTTACAAATGCTTGAAACACAAATAAAGTCTTGAGATCATATACGTTTACACAGCGTTTGATCTACCTATGCCTTATTGAAGGTTAAACACGCCATCTATTCTTCAAACTTTTAAAAAAAGAATTTGTTCAGTTAGAACAAATATGCACATTTTTGTCCCTTTCTCCTCGCAGTAAAAAGACTCCTGTAAAGGAAAGCATCAAAGAAAAATACTAATTAAGATTTTTAAAAAATGTATGTATTTCAGTAAGATTGTGATACAGAGGAAAGAAGATCAGGAAGAAGTGTATTTATGTAGCACTGATAGATTTCAATAAGAATTCTATGCGTACAGATGCATATTCCCTAGACAGAGAAGCTCAAATAGTAGATATATTGCTGAACTTAAGAAAATGACAAAAAAAGGGTAGAAAGAGAACTTTATAGAGGGAAGATCTGACACATATGGAAGAAAAAATAATGCCATTTATGCCAACAGCTCTTCCAGTACTTGCTGAAGCTTCATCTATACAATGTTTTTTTCCAAGAAATCATTGGTAAGTCAGCTTATGTATTAGACTAAGGTAGCACTGCTCTCATTTCTGTACTCCACTAACCCAGCGGGAGGGTGCAAGGAAGACAGCAGTTGCAAACCAAAACAATGACAGACAGCAGAAACTGCAGCATTGGAAATGCAAAATTGAACTGGAAAGGCTCTGAGCAACTTGATCTGACTCTGAAGAAGCCCCTTTCAAGCCAAATTTGTCTGTGGTTCTAACTCAGATGAAGTTTTGTTGACATCCAAGCTTTCTACTACATGACCAAATAATTATTTGTTTGGTTGCAGTTTAGAAATTAATTTGGTTGTTATTTTGAAACCTAACAGTACCAAAACACCACCTTTCAATCTGGCACAAATTCTACAGCCCTAGAAAACATATTTTAGAAAAGGTAAGTCTTTAGCTTTGTATAACTTAAAGGGTGACAGATTTCTACTTCCCATATGATGATGTTCTTCAAGGTGCAGATGACATGTTGTTCTCTAATTCTACAGAGGAAAAGTGGGTCTCCAATTCTACATAGACTTTGCTCATAAATAATAATTAAAATAAAAATTGCACACAAAGAAATAGCATCTATTTTTGGTCATGGGCATTTCAAGTAACTACAAATGTGAGAAGGGAAATGTGTGAATGGCTCATGGGGCAACCATGATGGAAAATCAGTTATAAATAATATGGATACTTTGGTCCAAAAGAATGTCTACAAAAGCTAGTCTTTGAAAACTTTCTAACAACCCAAGAAGTGCAACAGAAAAGAATCAAATCCAATAGTTTAGTAGAAAAGAAAAATTAACTGCATAGCATAAACCAAAGCAGTTACTGTTTCTTAAGAGTAACTACAGAGTATTCAGGTATTAAAATGTTTCAGGAATCAGAAATAATCTGCTACAGCAGAATTCAGTTTCTAAAAACCAACATAAAAACGTAGATGATTATTATTAAAGAGACATTAAAAAGGTTCATTGAAATGAGCATAATCCATATAGATGTAGCAATTAAAGGCAGCATGCTGAAAACGGTTTTCAGAGAGAAATTCCTAAAAGGACCAAAACCCAAAAAAGGCAACGTGGAGAGAAGGAAAGGTATTTCAACAAGTGGAACCTGTATCCAAATGAGAACAAGAGCATGAACACTAACCCACTCAGCCAGTGAGTAATTTTGACATTGCTACTGGACAAGCAGAACTAGCCATCATATGGGTAAAACTAACATGTTTTGTAAAAGGAAATAATGCCTCACACTCAAGAGCCCTTAAAAAAATGTTCAGCCTAGACATGACTGTAAATAGCTGCTTATGACCACTTACAACAGCTGGTCATTTTGTGGTAAGACAGAATGAGAAATTAGGCATTAATAAAAACAAAGGAACATTTGTAAGGGGAAAAAAAAAAAAGAAAACTATGCATACACAGTGGTGGTCTCCAAGTTATTTACCACTCCAGAATGAAAAATAAGCCAGTCATTGTAATGTTCTTTATTAAAAGAATTAAAAAAAATAAAAATCAGCAGCTCAAACCCCAGATACAGTTAAACAATAACACATAAAAAATAAGCACAAGAAAAAGGAAGAAACAAATTAGAAGATATAAGTTATACTGAGTTGTTTTTTATGCAAAAAAAGCAAAGTGTAATCCAAAGTGTAATTTTGAAAAAGTGTGGTGATAAAAGACTTCAGGAAGTAGCTATCATTACTCCTAAAATATTACAAGATTTTGAAGAACCAATGCATTTATCTTCTGTCATTTATGTTGCCTCTCAGCACTCACCACTACTCATTTTAGAATCACAGAATCATTCAGGTTGGACAAGACCTCTAAGATCATCGAGTCCAGCCATTAACCCAGCACTGCCAAGTCTGCCACTAAACTATATTCCTCAGTGCCACTTCCACATGTTTTTTAAACCCCTCCAGGGATGGTGACTCGGTTCTTCCTGGACAGCCTGTTCCGAAGCCTGACAACCCTTTGGTGAAGAAATTTTTCTGAATATCTAATCTAAAAATTCCTTGGCTCAACTTGAGGCTCAAAGTTCTCCTTATTCATCCAGTCTGATTTTGATTCTGAGTTATAAGGGTTACAGATGTCCCAGAAATTAGCAGAAACCTGACTGACCTCTAAGCAAATGTCTCAGCTTAGATTATGTCCTTCTGAGAACTATTTCACTTCAAGAAAGCATGAGTGGTGAGCGCATACAGAGAAAAATTCCCAAATGATAGCCATGAAAAGAGGAAGGTCTCCCTAAATTAGGAAGTCTGAGGTTTCAATCTAATTTCTATAAAAAGAAAGGGGGACAAAATGAAAGCAAGTTAGAAGAAAGAGTCAGGCAAAAAGAAAATTGGTGCGGGTGTGACTCTCACTGTGGAGCTGCTGTTGATGTTCCTCTAAGTCTTACAGCCCAACTCTTCTTCTGGGATCTCAGTTTTCTGGTGTTCTCAGAATTCTAACTCTCTTATGCCCAGTTCCTGAGGGACTTGAATATTAAGTTCAGCTTTCCTTGAACCCTTATCCTTGCCAGCCTTCCTTTTCTTGGAAGAGGTTAAAGTCCATTTGAATCCCAAGCAACCAGTCAACCTCTTTCTGGACAAACTCTCAAAAGACAGATAGCAGTCTGCTAGAGAAACTTTCTGGTTCTCAAAGCAGAGCTGAGAGGGCAACAATACCACAGGAGTCAAGAACAACTGATGCTCAGGAAAAAGCAAGATTAGACGTATTCATAACATCTTTGTTGGCTTTGTTGGCATAGCTTTGTTGCTGTGCTTCAGATTCAAGTTCCAATTCAGCAATGGATTTATGCACGTAAGAGCATATTTTTATGACACCCATGGGACTTCTTAAATACCAGTAGCTAGTCATTTAAATAATGGCTTAAAAATGGTTAGTAACTATATGAAGTGAGAGAAAACAAGTGCTGCTAAAACAACTTTGTGACATTTTAAATAAAAAAGGTAATAGACACACTGTAAAGGTTTCCTTGTTTAATTTTATAAACTGTACAACATTCTTATTTTACACTAGTAAAACCCAAGATGTACATGTTATCATTAGATTTTTTTCAGTATGAGAGTATCCTCCTCATTTAACAATTTTGAAATTATTTGTGATGTAGCTTAACAAAGTCTTCTTAAAAAAAATATTTCAAAATCCACTGATCATTTTGTCACAAAGTACACTACTGATAATACACTAACAACTTATTCTTGAGCTGTCTGAACTGCATTCATAATCAGGTTTAGTCACGTTATTTAGACACAGTAGTCACACCCACTTGCATTCCCCTGTAAGTTAGCACCACCAGGCAACACAGGGTGTGCTATAGCAGTGCAGAATAACACGTCAGAACTTTACTTCAGAACCACAGTGCTGAACCCTAATGCCTGCAAAAGGGCAGTACAGAGAAGCAGCATTCCAGTGGCACAAAAAATTTGACTAAAACCTGTCTCTTTGTAAAACTCAGACAAAGGCTGTGAAGGTCAACCATACAACTGGCACATGTAAAAACTATAGTTAAGAAGAGTGGAAATATCAAACACTAGACTTCATGCACAATGAAAGACATCTGCTTCAGCCCTTCCATCAGTGACAACTGCCACACCTTTTAAATAAATAACCCACAAGACCCTCAAACAACAATGATTTCCCCTTCTGCATACAAGGGAAGTTACAGAACGCGAGAGCAACCTGAGAGCCACCATGAAGTGGCAGTAAACAGCTCAGGTTTACTCATGGTAACTTCAGACAATGGATTTTTCATAAGCAGATAACTCATATCCAAGAACTTCCACTCTCCTTACTAAGTATGACTAGAAATGAAAACACTAATAGAACAGTATTTAAAACAATTGTGGCTGACAAGAATCCCAGCAAACATAACTTGATAAGGAGACTCAGATTTCCCTCAGAATTTAGAAAGTCTTTCCTATGCCATCACCTTTAGTTAAACAGCAACAACCTGGTAGCAAAACAAAACTTTTAAATAATTTTTTAAGGGAGTACATCTTTTTATTAAATGTTTCAATCTTTATGAATGCAGAGAATAAATATTGGTATCATATAAACAGCAACAAAAATTACATCAGTGAGCTAAAAAAGAAAGACTACTTTTTTTTTGGTTGGTTGATTTTAGTTAATTGTTTTTGTTAATTAAAAATAAAACAACAACAACAAAACAAACAAACAAAAAAATCACAAAAAAACCCCCACCACCTGGTAATAGCAGCCACTTAGGATTTTAATAGATACCAAGAGTTTATCACATTTTTCTTTAAAACCCACATTTAATTATTTACCTTGATCCTTATTTCTAATAAAAATTACCTCAATCATTTCTGTGGGCCTTGCTAGCCTTCCATAAAGAAATGAGATTCAGTCAAATAATTACACAACTGTCCTAAGCATACTTTCCCCTGATAACTTTTTAAACAAATGTGCAAATTCCACCAAACTCTCAACATGTTTTTTATTTTGTTTAATAAGAAAGGTCTTCCTCCAGCTGTTTTTCACCATCTGTTCAATACGCTTGTAAGGCATTACATCAGACTCCATTTTGGTTTTCCTACAGAAGCTGTTTTTCTAATATCATCCTTTGAGCATTTTTTCCCCAGTTGCAGGCATATGAGAAGGATGTAAGTTCTTGTATGCAGAGTCACTCTAAATGTATTGCGAAGTGCCAGTTTTACAGAACTAACAAACCAAATGGCACAAAAAAACATTACATAAGAACACTGTAATTTCTTAATCATGAGTTTACCTTCCTCTTAACTGTTCTCTAGATGGCCACTTATTCCCCTGGAATGCTTTCCCGTAGCTATTGTAACACAAAATGAGTTTCACTATTTTGTTTCCAATGACAATGCAAATCTGACTTTTTTGTCAGCAGTACAAGTACTCATAAATAAGAACAATATTATCCTTGTATCAAGTTTTACTTTTTGACAGGCCTAACAGGGACACTTTTTCTATCTAGGCTGTCTGAAGCCTGCTTTAATAAGCTGAACCTGCTTTACAAAACGTCATCCATAGCATCCTGAATACTCCACATAAATAGATTAAAAAAAAAAAACAACTCCTGATTTTCCAGTGCCAAACAGCAGAGAAGGATGTTGGTCAAATTTATTTACTAACAAAACAATAATTGTTTATTACTTACATTGTACTGCATACGATGCCAGGACAACAGCAGAACTAATGGGGCATGACAACCTGGAAAGGAGGGGAAATATTTTACTTTACTATACATAATATTATATATAATTATTATACTATATAACCATATACTTATTATATATAATATATAAATACCTTTTAATTACTTAGATATAGACTGCACAAATGACTTATAAAGTGTCTCTGCAATTAGTTCAGTATATGAAGACCTGTTTATCTTCAAAAAGTATCTGATTTTTTCTTACTAAGTTTGATTGTCAAACATTAAACAGTTTCTTAACTGAATGGAAGTAAGTAGTTCTAAAAGAATATGCTCAAACTCTTGATAGATGATTATTCAGAAAAGAAAAAGCAGAAGAGATTTTTATGGGGCTCTGGACATTACTTTAATAACTGCATTCTGGTGTATTTAAAACTAGACATAAACACTAAAATCAGCCAATGCCACACAGACAGCTCTCATCTTATGACCAAAACTGACTCTATAGAAGAAAAAAACCAAATCTTAAAGGCAATTTACATTTGGCAGAAATACTTGGACTATCTTTCTCCCCTTTTCTTTTTTTTTTAAATGTACCAACACACAGGAATTGCAGCCAAAGGAACTACTGAGTATATACCCACCATATAGATAATATAACCCTGAAATAAGAAGAAACAATAGATGAGCTGCTCTTTGCTACTCCCTCCTGATTACCACAGTGGACAGTGGGTCCCGTTTGGAATTCCATGCCTGGCACACCAAGCCTTGCATAAATATCCCTACAGCTGACATTGTGCCTGCAGACACATGGCATCTCCTACAGCTCATTCACAACAAATGTTCTTAGTAAGTGAGCTATGTGACAATTTGTAACATTTCCTAGTAATTTGATTTTCCTTTAAAGCAATGTTTCACAGGGAACATTTTTATAGCAACAATACCTTCAGAAAAAGGCTTTTTAATTTTATTTTTAAAATAATTATAGAGAAATTGAAGATTCTTCTTCTTACCTTCCTTCTGCAATATCAATCTTCAATTGCAGAAAGAATAAGTGCCTAGAAAAGGTATTTTTGGAAAAGAAAAAAATTGTACATTTATTTTAAATGGTATGGTTTAAATGGCCAGGTATATTAGTTTTATTTTATTAGATTTCCCAGCAAACTACATAAAACAGGTGAATAAAGATTAGTGGCATTGACAAATATGCAGTCATACACCTACTCAGTCTGATAACAGTTTTAAGGATCTTTGGCAGTCTGCACTGTACTGTAGCTCGAGGACCATAGTATTAATGTCACAATTAGCACTACAAAACTCACAAAAACACCACAGAACTGGGCTCTCTTTCTTCCTGAAATATTGACTTTGAATGCAACATAAACCCCTCACCCCCCCAAAAAAACCCCACCAACCCACAAAAAAACCCAAACAAACCCCAAACAAGATAGACTGTGATAGCCTATCTTGCAATAACTCAATGGAAAATGAGACAGTTCTCTAGCAGTATATGATGACAAAAAGCTCTTAAACAATTCTCCAAGAGCAGTTCAGTCTTGCTCTTACTAGTGTGTTTGACAATGTTACTTTATAGTGATACTGAAAAGTTGGGATATGAAGAACCATAAAGAGCAGATCACTGAATAATTTCAGTTTTAAACTGCAGAGCAGCTTAAAACTGCATGATTAACAAATAGCAAAACAGGTCAATAGCTAGGTTTTCCACAAGAAACATAGTTTAAAATGCTATTTATATTCTCAAGACACTGAAATCAACAAGCAGTGAAAATGTTACAAAAACACCAGATTAAAGGGTGCCTTCAAATTCTAAATGCCAGATCACAGGAACTGAACAAAACAAGTATTCATTTAAAATCTTGTGACAAATTAATTGAAAATTATTTACCATTCATGTACCCCACCACCCCAAAAACTCAGAGACAGGTTAAAAAAAAAAAAAAGAAATTCTACTATAAACCAAAGCACTACAGATCTTTGCATGTTACAAGTAATGTGTAAACTAGGAAACAAGAACTGTTATCTATTCTTCCTGAAACAACATAAACCCCACCCTCCCACGCCCTCGGCATTGAATCTACTGCACATGTTCAAAACTGACTCAGTGTTGATACAAAACTTCTAAGATAGATCTAGGGCATGCAGGCTCAAAAACCCCAAAGAATTCAAGGTGCAAATAAACCAAATGACATCTTTGTACTTGCTTATATTCTGACTGTATTTTGGAGTTGTAGGCTGTGTGTAGCAGAAACCATTCATCATGAGCATTGCATCAAGCTGTCCATTCCAAATACATTTAATATTAAGAGTTATACAAAGTTATTTACATAATAAAGCATAGTTTGCCAAGTTGTGGACATGTGAAAGGAGGGCTTTACACATTCCTAGTTCATGGAAGCAAACAAAGAGAAGTTACCTGGTTTGTTCTTGCTGAAGTGTGTTAGGATCAGGTATAAAAAACCTTACACGGAAACAAAGGGTGCAGGGAAAACCTCCTGCAATATTTTAGAAGAGCAAATAAAATTTTTAGTTTAAAACAGAAAAAGGCTTTAATTTCTATATTTACAGAAAAATTACACGAACAACCACAAGGAAATCTCATGTATTTTTCTCACAAAACTAAAAGAAACCATGAGAAGTCTCCCCTGATCCCCTAACACCAACTTCGAGAAGAAAACACTCAAATGCTGCAATGCTTTCATTTAAAGTACTTTGTACATGCTACTTTGCATAAAGGCATTATTAAGGTATTTTTGCTTCCTAAATATTAGAAGAGAGAAATAACACTGGGATAACACTCAATTCTATCTTACTTATAAATACCTGACATTACAGAAATTTACCATACTAACTTTGTGTGAACTGAAAAAAGAAAACAAAAAACACATGATCTGTAACACAGAGTAGAAATAAGAGAGCTGAAAAGCATAGCTCAAGTGCCACAGCATAAATTGCAATAGTATCACTCAGTCCTCCTAAGCTGCTATCTGGCAGCATTGTGCTGGCCGGCCTGTACTTCTTGGTAAGCATTCTGTGTTACCCAAAGCAGCTTATAAACAAGACACACTAGAAAAACACATACACTTGGAAGTGCATGGTGTTGGTTTTTTGTTTGATTGGTTTTGAATAAAAAAGCAAAAATTTGTTTTTTCTTGCTGTACTTGGGACAAGACATTGCCAGAACCCATACATGAAATTGGCCATGCTTCCCTCAATCAAATCCCCTCCTCCTTTTCTTCCCTATCAGGAGGAATTCACTGGCACAACTATATGACTGCTGCTTTCACGGCCATGATGCCTAACACTGCTCAGAAGCCAGATTACAACAAAATTAGTGATCTAGCAGGTCAGGTAAGGAATAAGGAGTAGTAGAAAGCTCTGTTGTAGAGACTAGCAGAGATAAGACTTGCTCCTGATGAACATTCACCATCTGGACAAACTGCATTTGTTCTAGTCATGAGAACACAGAAAACCAGGACTACAATGTTACAATCAAGATATTAAAAACAAGTCTTACCTTTTAACTGTTTTCTAATAGGTTTGCTTGGTTCAAGCCATCGCTGTGAAATGAAAAGCTATTAGATGGATTAAAAATATTTACAAATAAATACTGTTTATGAGCTCAGAAGCCAGTGCATATGTGTGTATACATATATGTGTATGCATATATATGTATATATTTATACATACATATACGTGCACACACATTTATTATTAACTGTACTTACAGGTGAATCTACTGAAGTTTCATTTTGCTGCAAACCAAAATATTCTTTCTCCGTCACACCCAACTGGTTATAGGTCATATCCAACAAAATCTGTCCAGTGTCTTGTTTCTGAAAACAAGAAAACCTTAGAAGTGAAACTCTGCAGCACTTATGCATTTTAAGATACACTTAAAAAAAGATATTTCAGTTAATTGTAACTCATGAATAAAAAGAGCTGCTAATTCATCAGTTTAAAGTTTCTCAGCAATAAAACTTTATTCTGATAAAAGTTTGTGGTTTTTTCCAAAATATGTTAGGAACGTGGAATTTCCGAATATGAAGTGACATGTATTGAAGCCCTTGAGGTGGGTGCAGCAATTTAATTGCAAGCAGACCACCTCTCTCTTGCCTACAGTGGGAGCAATGCCCTTCTCCAGAGTGGTAGCCTGCAGGGATGGCTTACAGACACATGGGGCTGCTCTGGCCCCTGCTGTCACCACCAACACTCTCTGTTTCCACATCAGCTGCCAAAAGGCAAGTGAGTATACACTAGGATGGGGAAAAAAGGAGGAGGATGCTGCGCTCCAACCATAAGATCCTGTACTTCAGCCTGCACTCTCACCTGACTCTCAGCCTTCACATGTCCAGCTGTCACTCAGTGACCCCATTTCCTGCCTAGATGTTTCTCATGACAGGTATCAAAGAAGAACTGGTGCAACAGGGAATTACGTGAGCAGCAGAGATCAGAACTGTAAGGTTTAATTTTTCCCTAACCAAAAAAGGATCTCCATGCCATGGCATTGTGGAGAACAGATTAACCAACTTTTGCCAAAGAACACTGTGAACGAATCCTATTAAAAAAAAAAAAAAAAACCACAAAAAACACAAAAAGAAACAAACGAAATCCCCTCAACAAGATTGTAATCCTAAAAATGCTAATAAGTAATAAATAGCTTGCTGTATTGGGTCTGTGTGGTCAGGTTTGGTATCAGGGGGACTACAGGGGTGGCTTCTGTAATAAGTTGCTAGAAGCTTTCTTAATGTCTGGTAGAGCCAATGCCAGCTGGCTCCAGGATGAACCCACCACTGGCCAAGGACAAGTCAATTAGGAACAATAATGATGCCTCTGTGATAACATATTAAAGAAGGAAAAAAACCACTTATTGTGCAGATGTAATTGTGGTCAGAGAAGAGTGGAGTGAGAACATGTGAGGAACAGCCTTGCAGACACCAAGGTGAGTGGAGAAGGATGGGGAGGAGATGCTCTAGGTGCTGGAGCTGAGGTTCCCCTACAGCCCGTGGTGCAGACCATAGTGGGGCAGCTGTGCCCCTGCAGCCCATGGAGGTCCACAGGGGTGCAGAGATCCACCTGCAGCCTGTGGAGGAGACCCACGCCGGAACAAGTGGATGCCTGAAAGAGGGCTGTGAACCCTTGGGAAAACTGCGTTGGAGCAGGCTCCTGGCAGGGACCTGCTGACCCATGGGGAGAGGAGCCCAAGCTGGAACAGATTTCCTGGTAGAACTTGTGGCCCTTTGGGGTCCCACACTGGAGCAACCTGTGCCTGAAGGACTGCACCTCATGGTAGAGTGACCCACACTGGAGTAGTTCATGATTGGAGAAGTCTCATGTCTCCTATGAGAGGGACCCTACACTGGAGCAGGGGAAGAACTCTTCTCCCTGAGCAGTGGCAGGAACATCTGATGAACCAAGCATAACTCCCATTCCTGGTCTCCCTACACTGCTGCGGGGGAGGAGGTAGATCCTGGAAAGTAGGGAAGAGTTTTTAAGATTAATTTTACTTCTCATTATCCCACTCTAATTTTGTTAGTAATAAATTTAGTGAATATCCCCAAGTTCAGTCTGTTTTGCCTGTGACAGTATTTGGTAAGTGATCTCTCCCTATCCTTACCTCAACTCATGAACTTTTTGCTATAATTTCTTTCCCCTGTCCAGTTGCAGAGGGGAGTGATAGAGCAGCTTTGGTGGGCAACTGGCATCCAGCCAGGGTCAACCCACCAGACTTGCAGCACTGTATGGCATCTTAGCTCTAGATTTTTAGATACAGAATTGCTAGACAGAGTAAAAAAGTTTGCTTTGTACCTTTTCTATTCAAGAAAATCAAAGAAAACTAAAATTTTTCAAATTAGCTTGATATTTTTCCAAATCTCATCCTTAAAAGCAGAAAAAAAAAAAAAGAAAAAAAGCCACCAAAAAAAAAAAAAATTCTTTGGACTGTAAAAGACAAGCACTTTGTTCTGAAACAAATTTCTTAAAACTTAACCTCCAGTTTTATCAAGTTTTGATTTTTTGAACAAATTTCTTAATTTTTAAAAATAATCTCTTGAAACAGAGGACTTAATGTACAAGCATGATAGTAACAGTATTTTTGTGGATGGCCCCAGTCTTGCTCAGTTCATAAGAGTGTTTACTTAATAATCCAACCCAATTCTTTGCTTAGACCTTTTTTATTATACAACAGTCTAGTAAGTCCAATTCAGAATACAGATTTTTATTATTTTTTATAGGGTACCACACTGTTGTGATTGAGTGCTTTAAGAAGTGATATATTCCACAGTCTTCCCTTATCTCATAGAATCACTCTTCCTTTTTAAAAAGACAGGAAAAGAAAAAAACAAAAATTCAAGCTAAGGACACCCCCTTCACCCATCTTATTTTGGAGGATGGAATATTATCCAACTTCATCTACTGCTAGAGCAGAACTCATAGCATCTTATTTGTGACTTGAATGCTCAGTGTTACTACATCAGGATGTTGGCCTCCTGTGAAAAGCTGTGCCTCTTTTTCTGGAGTAAGGACACATGCAGAAAACAATGTAGGCAACATTCGACTGTTGAGACTATCCTTTCCACTTCAGCAGTCTCCCATCTTGTTTAACTTTCACAACAAACAGTTGAAGTCTTGTAATAAATCTGAGTCCAATCAGGCCTGTAGGGCTGTGTGGACACTAAAAGCTGCAGCTCTGTCCCTTCCTTCTTCCCCAGCTGTACATTCCCACTCCCTTCCTTTCAAACAGGCTAAAGTTCTATAGGATAGTCAAACCATGATAGATCAAACACCATTTTCTAATGAAATAGCATGGGCCTAGAATCCAGCTTAGAAACTGAACTCTCAGCAACAGGTAAGGAGCATGCGATCATGGATTCCTTGTCACACAAAGCCATGGCACCATGCACCTGTCAGGCAGTTCTGTCCAGTATAACCAATGAAATTGCCTCCACAATAAAGACTGAGATTTGTCCATCAGAAATTATCCCTATAGGTACACAAGAGAGCCTTATGGAAACAGCAGATGCCACCCTGACACTCTGAAACAATGGGCATTTCCTGACATGTGTAAATTCATCTTTAGCACTGCCTTAGTATATATACCACATTCATTTCCCCAGGGTTGGGTTTTTAAAAGCAGAATTAAACACTTTCAAGTGACACCATATGAGACCTGCAAAACAACAGCAATGCTGCATACTTTTGACAGGACCTAATGAGGTGTATTGTGACTAAAAGGAGCAATTACAGGGTCTGGGACAGACATTTTGTTGAAAAATGTGCCCAGGAATCTCAGGTTTCATTTCAAACTGGGCAGGACAAGACCACAGAGGGCAGATTCTTCTGTTAATTTTTGGTCTGAATTTCAACACTTCTTATTCCCTTCTGTCTTCTTTTTTTGCAACGGCATTATCTCCTAATTCTCCTCCCTTTTTTCATGCTTCCAGTCCTTCGTCCCAATTCATGTCTTCACCTTCTCTCTCCTAACCCTCTCACAATCGCATTCCCCTCTCTTCCCCAGTATAAATGAATGGCTAAGACTCCTCATTGCTTCCCTGTAAAGACAAGCAAGCTCCCTGATATGATATTCTTACTCAGCAGTCACAAGTCTCTCTTTGTAATATTCCCATAGGTCTCCTTATCCTAAACCCAGCGGCTGAGCCAGTACTAGACTCATGCACCTACATATCTACTATTTACTTCTCTTCGTCCTCTCCATGTTTCCTAGAAAAAAAATAATTTCCAGCACTACTTTTATGTTGTTACAAATCTTGCCCTCTTGTATTAAATGCACAAAGTCTCTTTCACAGTGCCTAGATCAAGCATACGCTCCAGAAATCTACGTTAATCATAAAATGTCCTTTTAAATTGTTCAAGTCTTCTTATTAAAATTTCCAAGGATAAAGGTTTTTGTTGTTTTTCAAGGATGTGTTTATTTCCTTTGCTTTGGCATTGTTTGAAGAAACACCTGAATTTCTTTTCAGCCTATATACCCAAAAATTACTACACAGCTCATGCTGCACAAGCTTCAATTCTAGTTTGCCCATAAACAGTTTTGAGGCCTAAGTGTAAAGTGAGGCAGGCTACGGATGTCACATCACTGCTTTTGAATTTTGACATCCTTTCCAATACAGATCATGGCCACAGCATATTCTAAGACTACAATGTGTCAATATTACAACACGTATTTTCACTCCCCTGTGCCATAGGAAGAGAGCAAAATAACATAAACAGTGCTCAGCTATACCGGGCATTAGAACCAAGTTCTCCTTAACCTTATTCACCATTCAAGCAAGTAGTTCAGACACTCCTAGAGAAGTTCTTGCCTTTCTACAATGAGATTAAAAAATGTATGCACTCTCCTCACTAGCCTACACTGTTACAATGACACAAGCTCTTAAGATAATTTTAAGAATTTCCAACTTTCATACTGAAAAGAAACATTTTCAAGAAGTTTGCGTGTTTCCATTCTGAAAAAAATTTTCCATTTATTTCACCTTCACGACATCTACCAATCCTTATTCTGAACTGTTAAAAACTTTGTATCAGGCACCTCATAACCACACATTATTCATCTCCTCCATTTAAATCTGTCTTCAAATCAATTACAACTTATGTTGGATGGGCCAAAAATTAATATTTAAAGCAGTCATAATTAGCACCTATTACATTCTAACCGTGCCAAAGCAATTTTCTACTATATTTAAGGAATTTGGATTAGTCAAGTTCAGTATCTAGTAAGTTAAACAATTGTGAAGACGAAAAAAAAAATCCCTTTATTATTTTTTTAATGTCAAATAATGCATAGAAGCTGGGCATCATGACTCACTGTCCTAAGAACTGCATAAACATAAGGTAGGACTCTTAGCTCTTTAGAGTGAAGGTGTAAATACTCATGTAAAGGTTTTCAGTTTGTTAGCTTCTACAAGTTAATTAGTACAAAGAAACACTTTAAGAGGACAGTGCAACATATTGCACCTCTGCCTGTACCCCTCCTCTACAAAAGTTTTGCCCCCACTTTCTGGTAATGATAACCTCCCAGTTAAACAGCACCTGAGCTTTTGCAAATTCAATCTCACTTCAGACACAATACTCACTACCCCTCATGCGCTGTTTGAGGTCATCCTTTCCTAATTCGGCCTGTAACACTCGTCCACAAGCAGACTGTGTCCTTTGGTCCCAAAACAAGTATGAGCTTGAACAAGGTGCTACAACTTTCTTTTCATTTCCACAGTAATTTTACACACAACCACTTTATTTGGTCTTCTGCTAACTCTATCCTTTTCTCTTTCTGGAATTTATTTACCCACATGATGCTCTAATTCAGAGTATGGAAGATTTTGTTTAGCTAGAATAAACAGAACAGCCTCTTCTCTCCTAAGGCCTAGTCTTCTGCAGAGCATCCTAGTTTTTACTTTCTATGCCTGCCTGACTGGAATTTCTCTCTTTTGCCTGCAAGTAGCCAGGATCCACATATGAGATTCCCTAGAGGGTGGCCTCAATGTCAAGATTAACACTGTTAATACTTCCTTGAAACTGGCTGAAGAATCCTGCGTAGTGCATAATACCACTCACCTTTTTCAGAATAACACAAGATCAGCACAGCCTGCAAACTACCAGTGTTCTCCTCCTCTATTGTTAGCAACTGAAAATTGAGCTTAAAAAAATATTACCTCACCTTACAAAGCTGTTAGTTTACACTACTGATTACCCTCACTGCAATTACTCCTTGTTCAAGACAGCCTACTTGTTACCTGTATCTTTTTATTGTTGATAAGGTCTCAAACGTCACATTTTTGATTTATTGTAAAAGATTCAATAGCAACACATTAGTGTCCTTGCACTGTTTATCATCTCCTTTTCAGCAAGACCTACTGTCACCTCTCAAGTCAACTCCCTGCCCATTCCGTAACTTTCTAGATTCCATACACTTTAGAGCAGTATTTTCCTATATAAAGGTCATAAAAAATATTTACCCAAGGACAGAGTTTTGACACAATGCATTTCCTCTGCTTCAAAAATGATTAAAAATAAACATCTATATGAGATTAGTCATTTCAGTTGTAACTTTGGAAAAATATCCCCTTCCTTTAATTCTTTCTTTCAGCATTTATTATCAAGTCAGGTCCCAAAAAGGGCTAAGACTAACAAGCCTGCTGTAGGGCAGTTCACTTTGTCCTCAAAGGCATCATCAAATTTCATGGTGTCTTACTGTTTTTTAGTCATAGAATATACTGATCTGGCTCAATAAAAAACTACATATTTGTTGCTAGCCTGGAACTTCATACAGCAGTTCTTTCTCTTTCAACATGCAGGGACACAGAGGAGCACTAAACTAACAATATCCAGTAGGAAAACTTGGTGATAGAGATACAACTATTCTGCATCATTGGATTCTTCTATGACCTGTTTAAAATTATAAAACTCTGACCCACAATTAAAGAGAACCTTTAAGACTTCTATCTCTGTCCATTATTACAAATATACCAATAGTAATTGTTTGAGTTAATTTTAAAAATCATGTTCCTTCTCAAATACTGGAAGGAGCTTAACTGAACCAACAGAGAAGGAAAAACATTCCTTGCAATTTGAACTCCAAGTCCTCCAAATTATTGAATTATTGTAGCCTTATAATTTTATTTATAGAAGGAAACCTTATTATGAAAAGCCAAGTACCTGTGATTTTTGCTTTTAGACTAAGATAAAAGTGTCTACTCAGAAAGACAATGTAATACAGAAATGATCTGATGCTGAAAATTTTATCCTTTCACAAAATTCAATTTACTGGAAATTTAGAAGTGAGCTTCTCAAGTGGTCATTCCTGGTAAAGGAGTCAAAGTAGAGCAAAACCAGAAAATTCCTGTATGTTTCTATGAAAAATTACAAATACATTTGCATTATTGCTCAATATACACCTATTAAACACACTCAAACATGGTATGTGAGCACATTCTATATATATTAGAACGACAACTAGAATTTTCCTCATGTGGAAAGCCTACGCATTATAGCCTTAGAAAAAGACAGAAGTAACATCAGAGACAGAGGTGAATTAACCTTATCACAAAATTCAAACACCTGAAATTTACTGGGAGGCTTAAATAAAACTCGGACATAATTAAAGTCAAGTGCAACATTCAGTACTAAATGCCGTCAAATTTTTGTCTCACGGGGTTTTGAAAAAAAACATTTCCAACTCTTAGCTTACATGCACCTTCTACACTTTGCCTGGACTTTGGACATGTTCCATCTAAGTACTGAAGCACTTAATGGTGGAAAGACAAGAAAGGCCATTTCAGCCTTGCATAGTTAACATACATTTCTCTTCGGACTGTAAGCAATGTAGTGGAATGTGTCTGTCTGTACTCCCATGTGAACTTTCCTGATAATGTGACCCAAGAACAGCACATACTGCAAGTTACACTGATTAACTCTTTGTGATACAATCAATACAAATTTCAGATTCACCAAAACTGAAACACCTTTAAATAAAAACAGTGAACAAGAAAGTCAATCACTTCACTACTCTACCAAAGCAAAAAAATCCAGGAGAAAAATGGCACTGTTCTCTTGCAATTAAATCTTTATTTACAGTTGGTCAGGATACTGCTATTCTTTGGGCTAAAAGTGCTTAATAAGAATTTTCAGGAATGAAAGTATGCAGCTATCTTCAGGTCTCTCAATAGATAAAAAGTCCCTCTGGTGATTTCCATATGCAAAATCCACCTTCTTTCTTCCTTTGTCCAGTTTTAGGATATTTGATTTTCATTCACTCTGCTACCGATCAAACCACTGGAAAATCAAAATACCATTTAGCAGCTCTATAGGTATAACTACAAAAGTGCCATGAGCCCATGCAATTTGCTAACAAAATTTGATGAAAATCAGCTTTGTGGGCTCTATAAAGACCCTGTTGCTACAGAAAGACATATCTCTATTCTCCCTGTTCTCTGAAAGGTTCACAATTGAAGATACTGTGAATGTTCTACCATCATTTTAAAGATGTCTCTTAGTACCAGGTAAAAATTTCAAAATACCTAAGTTGTTTTCAGTGTGTCAGGTTGTAAGTTTAGACTATTTAATCTATCATCTTTGTATTAAATTTCAATCCACCCCATATTTTGTAGCCTTGAGCATCTGTGCATTGTCAATAAGATACTTGAAATGGCAACGTAAGAATATCTATTTGTTTAAAATTAAAGCAAATTTATCTCAAGTTTCTCTTACCCTTAGTATTTCATTTCTTTGATGTTGTTTTTCTATATAACCTCCCTGTGACTTTGAAAGAAATCTTGTTATCATAAGAATTCCATGTTCAGATGGCTGCTACATGACAAAGCAATGCTCAGTATTTTTCATTATATTTCATTAGTATTTTTCATTCTAATTGTCATTAGAATGGGAGAAATCTCCAATGCCATTTATATTATTGAATTAAGATTCAAGTGTACTGATTTTCCCTGTTCACTTTCCACTATGTCATAGAAAAGTCTATGAATATAAATCAAACTTACATATAATGAACATTAGACTAATATGAGTTCAAAGTATAACATATATCAAAACTTTGAGCCTTCACAGATTAGAACCCAGCACCACTAGACCCCAAACACACAACTCAACCTTAGTTTTCCACCAACTGGTTTAAGCTCTTTTAAAGAGAAAACACTACACCCTGTGCTTTAGAAGACATGATCCTATTCAGCTCCAGGAGAGAAAAATTCAACAGATTTCAGCAATACTGGTAAAAACTGATAAAGTAAGAAATTAGAAAGTATATTTACAAAAGTCACAGGACATAATAAGTCTTTTTATCCAGGTATCTTGTATCTATGTCTAGCCACTTTGGAAAACACCTTCATTTTAATAATGTACTATTAAATTATTAAATACATTGCTGTTGTCTTCTGGATAATTGTGCCATGTGATATGCATATTGAATATCTTAGAAATATAGAATTGTCAATTAACCTGTCATCCAGAAATGAATTAAATGTGGAGAAAAACATCTTGATATGAGAAACAGTTTCTCTAAAGCAACACAGAAAGACTTCATTAGTGGGGAAAATCTGTTCAGAGCAAAACTTACTTTCCTTCAGTATACAAGCCTAGCTGATTCCCAGACTGACCCCAGACCAGAGTCACTCTTTGCTCTCAGACATAAAACTGAATTATTTTAGCAACTAAAATAAACACACAGAGTCAGGCATAAACTTCACAAAGCTGAATTTTTCTGCTAATGTAGGCAGAACTTGGATACAAATTTTCTGCAGCTGGCTTCAAACCCTTTTGAGAAATGGACCTTGTGACACTACCAGAGCATGGCAAGACCTATTCTTAGGCAGACTTCAAGGTTAGATAATCAGGAAGGGCCATCCTGGCAGATAAGTGCAGCCTCCCTCAGTACCAGTATGACAGCTCAGCACTCAAAGAAATAAATCTTCTGTGAAACTTCTTCCTTTTTTTAACCCATAACACAGTGGGGCAGCCAAGTTCCCTGTTTGTTTTCAGTAAAGCAGTAATGAGTCCTACATCACTCCTACACAGTTCAGCGTTACAGCTGCAGTAAAGGAGGCTCTTCTAATTCCTGGATGCAGGAGGTAACCAGTAGGGATACTGTAGGGGTATGCTTAAAGTAAAGAGAGCAATCAGCTGGGTTTGCACTTTCAGAAAATCATAGAATCATAGAATGGTTTGGGTTCGTTTTGGGTTGAAAGAGACCTTAAAGATCATCTCATTCCAACTCCCCTGCTTCGGGCAGGGACGCCTTCCAGTACCCCAGGTTGTTCAAAGCCCCATCCAGCCTGGTCTTGAACACTTTCAGGGATAGGGCACCCACAGCTTCTCTGAGCAACCCATTCCAGTGTCTCACCACCCTCACAGCAAGGAGTTTTTTCCTAATACCTAGTCTAAATCTACCCTCTCTCAGTTTAAAGCCATTTCCCTCTTGTTCTATCACTACATGTCCTTGTACAAAGTCCCTCTCCAGCTTTCTTTAGGTACTGGAAGGCCTAACAATGTCTGGCTGGTTCCTTCTCAATGGTTCTCATATTGTGGTCACTGCTTAAAAGGATGAAACGAGAAGCAATTTTCACTTGTACAGTGCTGGACTTCTGGCCTAGAACTAAATGTAAAGCTGTGTAAACATTTGTTTACAAAGGATGAATATACTACTATGCATGGATTTAAAAACATTTTGAATTCCTCATTTTTCAGATCCTTGTGCAGGGATGGTGGTGTGTGGTAATTATGCCAGCTCACTGACAGACAAGGCAATTCTTAGGGCATACTGGAGACAAACAATGGAAATTGTATACCAGTGTGTTGCTGCTTCTCTTACATACCTACTTACTGTGCCTCCCAATGTTAGCTGCTTCATAGACATACACATATATGTATATACATACACAGCTTATAAAATATATACTAAAGCAAGATTAATTCTATATATATTAGAATGAAAATAATATATTTAATCTATCATATAATTTCTATTTCAACTAATATCCAACAGACAAAGTTATCATTCTGCAAAGTGAACTGTTCTAAGACTTGGGAAAATACAGCTTTCGGACGCAGTTTTGAATCTCCTATTAGAAAGCACTGTGTAATCTAAAAGATCTAGCAATACAGCTTCCTCAGCAAAATGCTTCTTCTCAAATAAGGTATATTGGATAAAATAAGTATCATATAGAAAAATACACACAATTCTGCTTAAATTCAGCTACAGTTTTTTTGTAGGGTCAGATAATTTTAATGAAAGTTGCTTGGGGACTGAAGCTATTTCCCTTGTTATCATTTAAAAGTGAGCTCATATTTTTAATCAGTAAAGTTATCAGTGAAGTTATAATCAGTTTAATCAGTAAAGATATAAACCAAAATACTGATAAAATAAAATACAGTAAAAATACAAAGTGCAAACCTCCATTAATCCTCTTTCCCTCCCCACACCCAAATAAAGAGGCTAGATCGAAGTATAAAAGACTGAAGAACAAAACTGTCCTATTAAGCCACAATGTCTTCACTATTCACATCATCTTTGCATTTCAGAAAATAGGTATTGACATCACTATAGGAATTTACAAGGCCTCCTCCTTTTTACCAGTCTTTTGATGGCAGAAAAGGAGGAGCACATCCAAAAATTGGGAGGTCCCTTTAAATATTAATTACTTATTCATAGATAACAATGACGACCAGATCTGTTTCTTTGTGGTTGCCATATCATACAGAAGACTTTTTTCCAGATACAATCTGTATGCCATGACTTTATGATATTTCAGTTAGTTGACTTGAAAGTAAATTAAAATAGCACTTCATAAACCCATTACATAAGCAGTAATTCTGCAATTTGTAATGGTAAAGTTACGTCTTCAACATCTTTCAGAAACACCATGCCTCAGGGTCCCACATTTGACCTCCAGCTTTCAAACAAATATCTATGTATTTAAAAATAAAGTAGTTTTCCAAACTTACGTTGACTTTGAAGCTTTGTACTGAGCCATCCAAAAAGTGGACATTACAGATTATCTCTGATCGGGTTTTCTCTTTTGGTAGCTCTGATGATCGTATGTTATTTATCCTCCCACCTAAGGCTCGTAAACGGGAGTTCATAACTATTGCTGAATAACCTATAAAACAAAAATTATGTTTAATAACAGTTCTTATGATTCTCTATGTTTGATTTATGCTTTTTCAGAGTAACCTACAACATCATGAAGACCTCACTACACCCCAAATGAACAAACGTTTGTTATAAATGCATATATATATAGTGGAGCTTCCATGTTCTAAATGTGAACAGTCTCAAGAGAATTACACATTGCATACTTAGATTAGGCATGGGCCACTGCCTTAGTGTAAATTGGCAAAAAATTCCAAATACCTACTATATATCAGGAAGATAATGTCAAGACAAGCTTTTGTCATCTGTAACTACTAAATCCTTCACCCCCTTGTACATTTCCTACGTATTTCTGCATTTACAGTACAAGTTTAACTACAATAAAATAATTGTTTACTCTCAATTGACAAAACATTTTTGAGTTAATGAAGATCAAGCTGTATAAAGTAACACTTTGTTTTGGGAATATATATACAAACACCATATGTAGGCAAGCAGAAGCAACCTTACAACATGTCAATATTTTACAGTCTAGCATACATAAATTCATGAAGCCAGACGTTCATATCAGAGAAGAACACACCAAAAGGAAAAAAAAAAAAGTGTTGTCTGGGTTTCACAAAAAACTCTGACAACCAGTATCTACAAATTAAAACAAACAAACAAACAAAAGAGCATCCCACTAATGAGAAAAAAAGCCATTCATTGAAATAAGAGTTGAATTAAATGCCACTCATTGAAATAAGAGTTGAATTAAATACAGACCAGCCTGTAAACATTTGAAGCCTCTCTCCACTGGATCGGTTTACCAATTAGCATCACAGTGCTTAGAGCCAGTTGGCAAGCAAAGAAGAGGATAGTTTTCCAGGTTAATTACCATACCAATTAACAAATCATACCTCACTTATTAGGGGCCAGCTAAAGAGGCTTGCATAATATGAGTGTTTCCTAGTCTGCTGGCCAAGCTAGATAGGTCCAATATCAGGACTATTTTGCAATTTCCCTTTATTTGTGTATCTGCCTTAAAACACAGGCTGGCTTTTCTTTTAAGCAGCTAAAGAAATGGAACAATTTAGGGTGAAAAAAATCACTTAAAACACTGAAGTATTGCATCTACTACACATCACTACAGAAGGCAAACATGAAAAGCCATAAGATGCAAAATTGTATAAAGCAGGGGTTTGGGGGCTGCAAAGGCAACAAAGCAGCACAGTAATCCATCTTCACACAACTATGTGTAATCTATGCTCAGAAGCAGCTAAGACAATTGCCTTCTCACAGACAGCTCAGAATTCAGACACACATAAGCATTCAACACTTTCAACAATACTCTCACAGGAGGTTTTTTTGTCAGCCAATTGATAGTTAGCTATTGTATACTTTCTAAAATCAAAACTGTAAGCTGTCAAGACATTTATTTAGTCAGCATTTTGCATTTTTTCCTAGGAAAAGGTGTGGTTTGGGGTTTTAGTGTTTGTTTGCTTGCTTCGGCTTTTTTCTTTTCTTTATAAAGGAGGCAATAAAAAGGAAGGGGTCATCTTTAGCAGAATTATGAACAGTATTTCCATATAAGCCACCATACACTCCCATCGTTTTGCAATTTTTCTTGATATACAGTCTGCAGTTAATCATAGTGTGTTCATTTCTAATTTTAATATCCAGAAAGTGGGCTTTCTAATTCAGGAATGGTTGCTGCTAGAGTGGACAATTTGCATTGGGTTCACAAATGAAAACTTGTAATTCCTTGATTTTTACAATTTTATATAAAATCACACCTGCAACATAGAGTCATGGTTTGTGTTTGTGACATGCAAAGAGCCCCAGCTGAGGCTGCCCTTGAGAGCCAGCTGACCACGGAAACTGTGCCAAGAAAGGGATAAATGGCTGAGTGTTTGGATGTCACCACCATCAGTCAATCAAAGCTCAGAGGGGTCTAATCAAACCCCAGGAAACCGCCACCCGCTGGGAGTCCTGAGCAGAGAAAGCCACACCTTCTACTTGTCACCTACATGGCCTTCAGCCTGACCCTGCAGCAAGTAAGCTCCTGAGGGAGCTATGTTACAGGTGCCACACCACAGGCACCTGCCTACACCATTTCCACATCTCACCTTAGTATGCCGTAAACTCTGTAAGTCTGTAAGGAAACAACTTGGCAAATCCCTAGCCTAAAGGGCAAGGGAAGGAGAACAGGACGGAGGTAAGCAGATGAATTGTTAGCACCTGCTTTACGACTTTTCGTCTATACATAACCTGTGTTTAAGGCTGTATTTTAAATAGGGCCAGATTACTGAAATGGTTTATCGACCCCACTGCAGTATAAAGGGGCACATGGAAGCACACGAAGTAACCAGCAATTGCAGCTGCTTTTGGGACAGCCAGAGGCCTCTGGCAAGACTGGAAGCCGGCTCTTAAGCACCAGCAATCAGCCTCCAGCCCTGAGCAACCAGGACCAGCCATTACATGCAAATCTCAGTTCCTGCTTTGTAGCCTCAGGCAAGAGGCTGATGCACAAATGAAACTAACAAAAAAAAACACAAAACCACCCACCACAAAACAACTGTAAGACAAATTCGAATATTATCGACAAGTCAATACTTTCCCTAAAATAAACATGTCAAATATAGAAAGCTGAGAGATATATTTTAATCAAACAAACAAACAAAACCATCCCAAAACACAGTTATTTTCACCCTACGGTATAAAATAAATGTAAAATTCTATCCCATAATGAAATCATGCAATAGGCTTACAGGAGAAACAAATACAGCTACAGACAGAAGTTAATGTTTTCCAAGTACATTAAACACATTTCTGGACAAGGTTGGTTATGCATGCCTTCTCCTACTGTAACACTGCAGTCAAGCAGAACAAAAATAACATGTTTTCCTCATCTTTTGTATTGAAGACGGACTTTTGAAATACTTTTTCCATACCAGCATTTAATTTCTTTCCAACTTGCTTGGAAATTGTTGTTAAAAAAACCATAAGACCTGATGCTCAGTATAACTACCATTAACTTTTTTTTCACCAAGGAGTTAAATCAAGGGCAGATTTGCTGAGTGTATACTCAAGGACCTTCTACTTATAATCACACTATGTATAACCGTGAGTGAGGTTTTTTTGCTTTGTGCCTGGTTCATTTTTTGTTTTGTTGTGGGATTTTTTGTAGTTTTGTTTTGTTTGTTTTTTTAATAAATCATTTATTATCTTCATTGCACTGGGTAAATGAGGACAATTTACTCCTGCAAGTGAGTACACTCATGCTTTCTCCCAGAAGGGTAGTACTTCACCCTAAGTGTTCTCAAGAGTTTTTTTGTAGTCTTGACTGCAAATACAATATAGTTGTATGTTGGCCTATCAAAAATCATAAATATTACCAAATCTGTGGGAATGTAGTTTATGAAAGGGTGGTGCTTCTTTCATTTTATGAGTGAGCACCGCTGACAGTGAAAGGTAGAACTGTAGTACTAAAGACATGGCCAAGTCTTGTACGTTCTTTCAATAAGAGTTACATTTTATGGTTATCTGTTCCTTTACTTAAATATATAACATAAATATAAATTAAATAGGAGTAAAGAGAGGGAAAACAAACTAAATGTGTCTTTGTAACGATGTATAATCCTAAAACAACCAATACAAGTGCTCTCTAGCATGCATCAGCCCATGTAGCTAAAAATTACTTACCTCAAAGTCAGATCTATCAACAGTGTGCTTTAATGAGGATTAAATTATTCAATCAGATTTTCCGAATAGAGGAATTAAGTTTAACTCAATACCTATGGAAACCAGTTTCTGCTTTCCCCTTCTGCAGAGGAAATGCTTCATCTTTTCTACATTCCCGATGAGAAACTAGATGTCTCGCCATTAATATAAAATTGAACTCTATTTTTCAGGAAAATCCTATGACATATATACCACAAAACATTATTTGCAAGTTTCCATACGGATTCTTGGGCCTTACTGTAGCAACAATTGAAGCAAAAGATAAAGTTAATTTTGAGCAATGTGTACAGGTTACCACTTGCTCCCTATCTATAGTTATTTACCCACAAAATTCTCCTGTGAGTTACATGGAGAGTAAATGTGGAAGCCAGAAGCATCATACCATGATGAAATTTTGCATCACTTGAAAAAACAAAATCAATTAAATATAGGTAGAGAATAAACATGAAAGCCTTAAGTGATTAAACATTACAGCTTAAAAATACTTCCAAATTGAGCTACAAAGAATAAAAGACTTGTTACAGTACAGTCTTACTCAGAATAAGAATAAAGGTTAATATCCATATTGAAAGTCTGTGCATGTGTGTAGACACACAAGCAAACTCCAAAGCAGTTGCTGCAAGCTTTCAAACTATCACTTTTAGGACAGAAAGCAGTATCATTACAATAGAAGCTTATCACCCCAAAGTTAAAAATGAAGATTTAAAAAGTTAAAGATTTGGCTTTCTTACACTTGCTTCCAGTGGCTGACATCTGTGATATTTTCAAGCACACCAGAATTACGTCCTATAACAATATGGTCTTGCAAAGTCTTCTGACAATGTTATAAAAAATTTCACTAACAAGGCTTAAATAATTTTAGTTATTGTCTTAAGTTTTCCAGAAAAATAGAACCTATAGGCAGAGATTCTTTACAGAAAATGAGTCCATATAAGCAAAAAACATAAGCATAAGTTATATCCTAAACAGGTATAACACATATTGCCAGCCCAATATTTATGAGAATTAGTACAGAACTAGGCAAAGAAAAAGCATTCTTCCATATTACAATATAATTATACCTCTTCTTCATCTAACAGCCCTTAACACTGGAGTTCACCCATAAATAATCCTTCATGGCAGACCACATGTATGATCATACCTCTATTTGTTTATTTGGAAGGTACTTGAAAGCATTTTAGTTTCAATGAAGGTAGTTACAAGGAAAAAAGTCTCATTTTAAAAACAAAAACCAAACCACAAGTAATTTTGAATATTCTTTCCTCTTCTAAATTCCACAAAAAATGGAAGCTAAGAATTTATTTCACTTTTAAAAGACAATAAGTAAGTAGAGAAACTGGGTTTGTTCTCCTGTGTCTAGAAATAAGGTACCTATCTACAATAGTCATTGTCTCTTAGAAGTGAATTCAATATATGCAGTTGAATAAATTTTTAAAAAAATCCTCCCACCACTACAAGAGGTTAGGTGCTTAATTAGTGCATAAAATGCAGTTATTAAGTGGTTTGCAAGTCTTCCCTGCATTTCATTATAACACATCTCTGGTAAACTCATACTGCAATGTGTTTTCATGAGAAATCCAACTATTTTAAACTGTGGATTCAGCAAGACTACACATGAATGTCAAAGATGGACTGGAAGAGATGGGTGGGAGAGGAAATAAGCCTGAGTTTTAGTCCTAGCATTGTGCCGTATCCTGGCTGACATGTCCCTGAGATCCCACTAAAACAATAACATACTGAAGGCAACACAAGCAGTGTGATAAGCTGCAATATTGATTGCAGAGAAGACATGCAACACAGTAAGTCATCCATTCTTCTTTCAGTTCTGCTGTGTGGTACCTCCGTATACTCATGCAGCTGGACTGGGGACAATATTTCTATTGGGGACTAATCAGTGTCTTGATGGATGGCAAAGAGGGACTTGATGACAGACTCAGTGTTCTTGAAGTACAGTATGGGAGTAACAGAAAAGTCTTTACCCTCTTCAGATCATTGATTATACATTAATATTGTTAAGTTACAGAAAGCAAAGCTGCACTTACAGTGACAGAATAAAAACTCTTAGTGAATTAATTCTCCTTAAAAAAAAAGGAGTATTTATGTCAAATGTTTGGTTTGTATATATATTACATATATGTTCATTCCAAGAGAAGTTGTAGAGACAAAGACTACACTTGAACTTTTCTGAGATCCTCTTCCCCTTCCCCTTTTGAAAAAGGTTTGCATTACCTGCATCCTACAGATTTTACCTGTGAAGTCTTAAAATGTGCACAGCCTTAGGCATCCCATCAGTTCTTGCTATTAAAACTGAAGACATAGACTTCATGGCAATAAAGCAGGGCAACCTGCCATTACAGGTTAATGGAGATTATGTGACCAAAATAATCATATTGTTTACATAGTAATAGCCTTTACATGTCGGGGAGAGGGGTGGAGGGGGAAGAATCATCCCAGCCTATCAGAATACGTTCAGTAGCAAAGACTGGTTATCTGAAAACTTAATCTTGAAATCAGACAACCTAAAGGTAATTAAATTCTAGAAGAGCTTATTGGTAGAAAAACAATAATGATCATCAATTTCAGTACTTGGGTTCTTAACATCGTTTATTCCAACTTCTGAGATAAATATTTTGGTCACATTTGCAAAGGATCAAACCAGATTGTATGAATGACTCTTTAAACTTCCAGGGTGCAAATCTGGTTGTGCCAACTTCATGAATGTTGCTTTATATACATAGAATTAAACCATTCAGCTAATGCATGGCAGGATCCAGTGTGTCATTTTGCATAGCTAGACCTTAGATACAGGGTTAACACAAAGTACAGAAATATCTACTGCATGAGGAATAAGTAAGAGCAGAAGAAAATTAGTGGGAGGAAAAAGCATCTGTAGATACCTGCTCCCCACACTGCTCAAGTACTATAAAATATTTGAGCATAAGATACAAAAAAGATATAAAAGATGAGAATGAGACACTTGTAATTCTTTCAATTTTTTTGCAGGTTTTATTGCTCATGTCAGAGATCTTTATGATGTTTATTTAAAAAAACCACAACCATTTATAAAATAACACCTTCAGCCAGTGTGTTGAGAGCAGTAAATGGCTCATTGCTCCATTTCCCGCACCATGCCAATCAAAGAGTTCAGGAACTCTGTGGTTCTTCTATCACATGCCTCAGCTTTAAACAGCATGACAGTACAAAAGAAAACCACCTCACTGAAAATGCAAGGGCTAGAACTACTTTATTTTTGTAAATAATGCCTTTTGGAGGCTGCAAACAGTGTTGCATGAACTCAAAATAAAAACTGCAGAGGGAAAGCTGAAGTTCACCTTCCTCATCTTAGTAGTGTCTTACACTAACAACACTGAAAAGTGGAAGAATATGAATGCTGAATCCAACTGGAAGCTGAGCACTGCAGAGCCCAACTACTAACATTTCATACTAATATATTAGTTTATATAGAATAATTTATGCCTTCAAATTTTCAAAACCAACCAAGCAAGTTTTCACCACTGAAATTTATAGACAAGCTACCAAAATATTCAGAAACCTCAGTTATCAAATTGATCACCATAACAAAATTTAAATACAAAAAGTTCTCATATTCTATTAGCAGGCAATAAACTGTATGTCATGAAACTTATGTATGACAGGTAAGAACCATTATGTCAATTTTACTGCCAAGTAAAGTTGTGATAATTAAACAGAATTTAAACATCTGCAACATAGATTCAGGAAGGGATTCAGAAAAATAACCAAAGTTCTATGAATTAAAATGTATATCCAAACCATGTTTTTAGAGGGAAATTCTACTTTTCTATTATATCCATAGTATCAAACAGTTTAGAAACTGCCTGTTCTACTTCTACTGGTTTTTAAAACAGAAAAAAACCACCTTAAAGTAAAACAGGGATTGCTTACGTAAATGTCACCCTATCCACTATGCTTGCAGGTCAATATTAATCCCTACATCCCATAGGGTAAAATAAATAAATAAATACAAATTTAACTTTTGAGAATGTTGCTGAGAATGTCAGAAAAGCATCAAGTCCCCACATAATATTCCCTATGTGAGACACGCTATTTTCTGACAGCAATTTTGAACTGTTTTCCTGTATCTATGAGTTTAAAGACTACTGATCTACATTGAATCATTTCATTTACCAGTGTAGCATGATGGCCTATAAAAAAAAATAAAATCATGACTTGCAGAAAATAATGCCTTTTCTAAGTACGAACATGTTAAAAAACCCACTAGCTTTCCAAAACAAGCTTCTCCTCATGTCTCAAATTCATGTCCAAAGTAATTTTTTCCTCTACATATGAAGCAGTCAAATAAAAGACCTCTTTCTATAATTTTTGCCTCCTATTAACACAGTACATTTTGTACGTAAAAGCTACAGTTTCTTAAGATTTCAGTTTTTTCAACAGGACTGATGTCATCATACTTCACATTTCAACCTCTTTCTTCAGAGCAAAAGAAGTTCAAGCTCTTTTTTAAAGAGTAAGAAAGCAGCAAATTGTAGACGGAAGGGACTGTAGACTCAAGACAGGGCTGTGAATCCTAATGTTCATATTCTATTTCTGATGTTGCCCCGATGGCATTTTGTGAACCAGTTGCTTTCCTTCTCCCCAGATTGAACACAGATCATGACCAAAATAATTGCCAAAGCATACTTTTTAAAAGCTTGAAAAAGCAGGTAGTGTGTGGTAGGTAACTGGATTATGAATAAACTCCAGAACTAAATGGAGCTTAAATCTGTCAGCTCAGATAGATGCTGCTGGCAGTGGTGAGTGAAGTCTGTTGCTGAGGCAGGAAAAGAAGGAGAGCAAACCCCTTATCACAGCTCTGAGACTATTAATGCCACAGAAAGCTAACTCCACTTTTAAATAAAACAAATTCCACACAAATTTTGGTGCTGGATTGTTACCAAACTTGATAAATAGCCTGAAATTAGAGATATCTGAGGTTTCCTTCTTTTGTGAGGACAGCTGAGTAGCAGATCAAGACTTGTCACTATTACCTGGTGTTTTCCATTGGTGCAAATCACTTAATCTGCTTCTGAACAGAGGACTGTGCCAGTCAAACTTGGGAAGAAAGTCTCGTCACTGGCAGCAAAAAAACCCAGTCCATAATTTTTGCAAGAAAACATTCAAGATCTCAAAATAAAGCCTATCTTGTAAATTGTGTTAATGAACAAAAAAACATTCTTTAGAATTATTATGAATTATCTTTCTGCACCCAGACTTTCTTCTAGACCTTAAAGCTTCAAACTTCATGTAAGTGTTGTCTATACATTCATGCATCATCTCTTTTATAATCCATGTGTTGACATGAGCTTTTAAAATATATTCTTTCAAGCATGACAGAGGACTTCTGTTAAAAACTTATGGCTTCAAAAGGTCCGCAAAGGGATCTGGAACGCAGGGAAGTTGTGGATGTCCCATCTCTGGAAGTGTTCAGGGCCAGGTTGGATGGGGTTCTGAGCAACCTGGTATAGTGACACATATCCCTGCCCATGACAGAAGGGTTGGAACTAGGTGATCTTTAAGGTTCCTTCCAACCCAAACCATTTTATGATAATTTGTAAGTCTTTGAGAAGAAAAAGCAAACAGACACCATGAAAAGCCAGCTTGGGAATGCCTGCACTTTGAAAACAATTGCCATGGATGAACAGTTTTCTGTTATTCTTCCCAATCTGTCTTCACCTCATCTTCTTCCCCATATATGAACAGCTGACAAATTTGTATTTTAAGCTTACCAAAGCACATCTCTTTCTCCCCTTTTCAGTTTGTTGCACAGACTTCAAAACATCTAGTATCATAAAATATTTTTATCGATGAGATCAAACTGTTCTCCAAGACTTGCAGTATTGGAACTAGGTGATCTTTAAGGTTCCTTCTCCTCTTCCTGCACAAAGAGGCAAACAAAAAAACAGCAACACTGCCAGCCAAATTGGCTAGACATTTTTCCAATTCTTGAACATCTTTGGGTGTCCTCAGTTTAAAAGAAGAAAGTAATTCCTGCACACAGTGAAGTAAAAAATAGAATAAACATGTTACAGGACAGTCCTAGCTTGCAAACTGTGTTTCCATCAGTATTTAAACAGTGTACATTTCAGACCAGCAAAATCTAAACATTTACATCCTTACATCCCTGTTACACAATTTTTTCATCACCCTAAAAGACTAACATGCTCCCTGCAACCATGGTGTACCGCACCAGAAGATAACCGCTTCAAAAATCTTTCATCTATAAGATAGACACTTCCACATCTTCCCTCCACTGTATATGCAGTGGCAGCTGTCTTTTGGCCAGTTCCTTCTTTTCAGCAGAATATTTCACTTAAGCCCCCAAACAGCCAAAAAGCAGCCACTCAGTTGGCATTCAATGCAGCTGTGGTGCCAAGCTCAGCCACAAGTTGCAGCCTGGCTGGACAGCCATGTGTCTGGCAGCACAGACACCCCCCTGGACCAAAGCAAGCAGAGCATTCTTCCACCATCACAGGGTGGGTGAGAATATTGGGCCAACTTTTAGAGAAACACCTGCTAAACCTTCTGCCGCAAAGCCACCAAAGTGATACACTTCCTTTTCTCAGTCACATGAGATTTTAATTCACGGAGCTGGCCAAGAGGTGAGCCTGCCTATTCCAGCTGTTACAAATGAGGTGAACAGGCACCGGTGTTGTTCTGACAGCTGGTGTCCAACACAAAAGGGAACATACCGGGAAGCTAGGAACCTGATGACAGTGAGGATGATACCCATCAGGAGGCCAAGGGAAGGAGCAGAGTGAGCAGAAGCCACGCAAACCACAGAGTTTGGGGGGAGTTTGGGTGAATAAAATGGAGAGGGGTAAAGAGTGATTAAGCAAAGGAGTCTGGTAGAGAGCTCTTGAGTGAAGTACTCATTTGCGTTCTGGGTGGGGGAGGGGTGTTGTTTTGTTTTAGGTTTTTTGGTGTTCTATGGGTTTTGTTGTTTCTTCTCCAACGTTCCTACTTACATACAGTGTCTTCACAAATAATTTAATCCCACTTAGGTCATATTTGTTAATTTTTAACACAGCTATCCAACAAACGAGCATTTATAACAAAGCCTCCTGTTGCTATCTGAAGTAATGCAAGTCTCTTCAACCCTTTATTTACAAGATTGTGGAAGCTTCCATGCACAGCCAGGCTCACATAACTTACAAAATCAAATCACCTCATTGTTTAAGAATGCATCCTTACTATCAACTTATGTATCAACTGTTGCTATTTTTCAGACTTTGTAACTCAGAAGCTAGTTTGGTTTTCAAGTTTCAAACCACTTAATGCACAAGGTAATGCCAAGCATTTTTAAACACCAAATTTTGCCAAGTAGATCTGACGTTCCACAATCCTTCCTATTTCAGCTTTTGTATTCCTGGCTGGCAGGTAGAATATTTATGTACTTCCCACAAAGCAATCTTAGCATGCTGTGGCAACCGATTACAGAGGAATGCAGGCACTAGGCCAGCACTGCTGGTTTATACTGAAACGGGAGCAAAAAAGGGAGAGCTCTGCTTACAGTGCTGAGATCTGGTATCTCTCCCCCAGTTTCTCCACTGTTCAGCGTTTTTGCAAGGCAGTGATAATGGGAATGCCTCTCAATAGGAAAATTCCTTGAAACTTAACCTGGAAGGGTTGGGAGACTTAAAGAGGGAGTTGACTGCAGCACCTTATCAAGTTAGAGCTATGATCACAGAACAGCTGGTATGAAAAATAGGACAGAGGACAGAAGTCCACAACCACTAATGCTTTCTTTCCTTCAGGTTTCTTTCCTAACCCTGCAAAACACCGGAAGTGTATTTTAAAGGAAAAGCATTAAATCAAGGACTACTTGAAAACACAATCTTGTATTTCTGGTTTTGCATAAGACTAGTCAATTGACCAAATTCAAGCAGTACAGCAAACCAATGACAAAAAAGCACTTTTTTTCCTGGAAAGAACTGATTTTCATGAGAGTTTTAGAGGAGAAATTAATTTGAAATTGATTCTTCAATGTTGTCAAGCTTATTTTACCTTAGTAACTGAATAAAGTAGATTAACAACTTGATTTTGAATGCTATTACCTAAACCTTTACATAGATCTCTAATATTTAAGCTTATGTAATCAGTAACAAAGATAATGACCTCTATTCCAGATTGCCTACCCTAAATTACACCTAAATAAAAATACTCTGCTTAGTTTATTTAATCTTAATTGCTTTCCTAGTGCAAAACGTACCTTGTCATGACCAGGTAAGTGATCTGCTTGACCACAAGAGCTTTCTGAATGTGACATCAATATTTACACATGCTGAATGCTCTCAACACCCACCTGATCTTTGGAATCAAAGTACAAATTCTGGCCTACACCACATACACTGTTCTACTACTACTAAAACTTAGAATTTCACCTAAGCAAGTTTGTTCCTCGCAAAAAGAGGATAGGGATTCAATTTTAGCATATGCTGAGAATAAACTGCAAAATATAGCCAAAACTTCACCAAAATTGATAAACAAGGTTTCTAACCTTCAACCAGGTTAAATTCATTCAGCAGCATACTGTACCCCTTTTGAAGCTATATGACATGAACAGAATTCTTTCAAAGTAAAGGCAATTTTCAAGACTAGACAGAATAAGTGGTAGAACAATTTTTTTGGGTACTGAATGCAATGACGGCCTGGTTGCCTACCCTGAGCCAGCAAACACAAAGCAGCCAAAATTAATCACAGCGTCTAAGAGAACTTCATAGAAGAGCTCTGGTTGGGAAGCAGTTCAAATCCTCGAGGAAAAATTCACAAAGGGAATGCCTCCTGGTTCATTTCTTATTCCATTCATGAAGAAAGGACTCCCCTTTCCATAAATTTCAAAAGCACTGTATCAGATAATATTCAAATGTAAAAATAGAACTGATAAAGCTAATTGAATCAGCAATTAATGGAGGCTCTGAAGAATATAGGGGGTTTCAAGGAGAATAAGCAGAAGATCGGACATGAAAACAAATACTGAATGAATAAAAGCATAACGGGATGGAACAAAATAAACTTTAACAAAACTCATAACAAGAGTATGACGACAAAGCAGAGACTAGAGGATGAAGAAATTAGATAAGGTAATGGAGGGGAGTTATCTGGCATCTTTAAAAAAATTAATGAAATTCATTCCTAAGGAACTAGATCAGTGCCAGGCAAAAAAGGAAAAAGTATTTAGGATTTATACAAATTCCTAGTAATAATTTAAAAAAAAAAAAAAAGTGGAGGGGCTAGACTATCAATTACCATGGCTCTGGAGGTTTCTGACTGTTTGTTTTGGTAGTTTGGGGGGTTTTGTGTTCAGGTGGGTGGATGGGAGGTTGATTTTTTTTAAAAGCCTTTTGAAGTTTCAGTATCTTTTGTGGATTTCCCTTCATAAATGTTAAACAGTATGATTTCATGCTGAGTCTGAAGTGTTTCCTTGACAGCACTGCTTCTTAGTCCCAGCCAGTCTCAAACAATGTTATCTATGCAGCTGGGTGAGGAGTCCAATGTGTCTCATTCAACTATCTGGCATTCTCTTACTTCTGAATTTGTCACCTTTTTCTCCAACATTACGCAAACAATGTATAGACAGCTAACAGTGACCACTAAACACAATAATTTCTGCGCCAGACAAGCACTACTACACTTAAATACAGGTCTTAACTTCTTGTTTTATAAACAGATAAAGGTTTATCCTGCCACAGTGTAAAATATTTTGCCATCATTCACTTTGAAGGCTTGCAAGCCACCTCCTCAAGTCCACATTATTCAAAATGCAGGCTGGCTACTTTCCTCTGGTTTTCAGCCATGCAAACCTCCAAAAGCAGACCACAAACTGGGATTGAAAACTGAGTTTGGAAGAGAATCCTGGCTGTGCTGGACACTCCCCTGCCCCTGCCCCCCAACAGAGGGTCTCCAGTGGCCCCAAACCCCATCACACTTCTGCCCACACTGTCACCACAGTGCGACACTGTCAGACCACACCAGGTTGCTGCCACTAAATGTGAACACGGATGTTCAAGCAACTCATTAACCACATGGCTATAACTCCCCGTCAGGGCCCGAGCAGCAGGCTCACAAACCATGCCAAGAGATGGTGTTTCCAGAGCACCTGCAAGGTGTGCTAACACAGCAGGTTCACTGCCCCATCATCCAGAACAAAACCCAGCCAAAGGCTGTGGGCTGCCTGCCTCGAGGAAATGGACTCATTGCTGCTAGCAGGCATTTCAAACCACCTTTTTCTTTAGGGCTAGTATATTGGAGGAGCTTTTCCCCCTTCTTTCCCTGGGCTGTGAAGGGAAGCTGTTGTCTAAATAATTATATTTGTAACTGTGCAAATAATAGTTAATGATAAATCTAGCTATCCATACAGAGAGGTGACAGCACATCAGTACCTGAAGCAGTGCTATCTGTTTGAACATGGTCTGTGACAGCTGTAATTATGCTAAGGAGTCATGGAAGAATAAGAAACATCTACATCAAACATCTCTTCTTGCAGGCAAGCACAATGGAAACACCTTACTCTCCACTTCAAAAACAGGTCTTAAAATGTTTAGGTGCCAGGGAAAAAAAAGGTAAATACAAAGAAAAATAAAGATATTAAATAATTTAAACAAGCAAACAAAAATCAACAGCAACACCAGGTAAAAAAATAGAAAGTTTTCATTTGGAGAAATGCTGACCTTGTAACTGGTTTTTTCCCTGCTGATATGATTTTATTATATTAGCCAAGACAACTGTCATGGTTTCCTCTTAATGAAGGAGGACAAAAAAAGAAAAAAAAAGAGCCTGAGAGCAACAGCCAAATCCAGACGTAAAGGAGGAAAAGTCATTATAAAACAGGATTATAAGGTATATTCATACATATATGCTCTGTTTTGATTGCACAGTTAAGCACTTAAAACTGTATCCAAACACAAACTCTACCTAAATCATGAGTAAACCAAGTAGTCCCTACACCTAATTTTACATGCAAGACAGTCACAGGTTAACACATAAGGGTTTGAATATTTAAGTATGCTTTCCCATGAAGTAGCTCACAGGATTCTGTTATCTCCAGTAGGAGATACTTACATTCCATTCAGAAGGCCAGGTCTAAATTTTTAGGTTTTCTACAGCACTGTGCAGACTTCACATAATATACACACAGACATCACCATGCTAACACAGATCTTAGGATTATTTCCTCAGCCAATACACGGCAGAATTTCTGTGGCAAAATTTGAAAAGCTAGTTTGGAGTGTCATACAGCGAATGTCAAAAGATTACATTGACTTTTTTTAATGATTTCTACAATGAACTGCTGGGACAAAGCCAAAAAGACTTACACCAGGAAGGCCAACTGCTACAGCTGGCCATTTTGGAAAACAAACAAACAAACAAACAAAAAAACCAAAAATAAACCTAAACAACCAAAACCAGGATATGTCTACTTCAAAGTAGAAACATGTATCTCCACCATTTATAACATTGTCTTAAGATGCTCAATTTTTCTGTAACAAACCTATAAATAGATATATTATTTGCTTTATACACACACACCTCCCCATGCACTCAGCCACAAAATCTTCTTTATTCAGGCAATCATCATTCACATATAACCAATAATAAAGGGGAAAATGTATTTGGTACTAATAGTCAAATACTTTCTGACTATGTTTGAAAGTAGGGTTTTAAACACTACTCAGGCAGCATGGTGTACATCAAGCAAAATCCTTATAGGATGTAACCTCACTGAGAGCTCTTTCTGCTCTCATATAAATAAAAATATCTGAGTATCAGTATTAAAGCTATTTCTCTAATATAGAATAATAAGGTATCATTGTGTGTTGGCAATATTATTGCATTGGTGGACTAACTTATTTTTCATATTTATTTTCAGAAGAAAAAATATGTTTTATTTTAACTAGATTAATATAATTTTCATTATGATAATACCGATATTTTAGAAAAAACATGATTATACATGACCTAGATCACAGAATCATAGAAAAATCTAGGTTGAAAGGGACCTCTGGAGATCATGTAGTATAACTGATCTTTAAAGTAGGGCTTAAAAATAGATTTTACAAGGTCCCATTGGGTCAAACCTTGAATACTTCCAGCAAGAAAGACTTCACCACTTCTCTAGGCAATCTATTCCAGAGCTTAAGAGTTCTCAAGGCAAAGATTATCCCCTGGTATGCAGGCACCTAATTAAAAAAAAAAAAAAGCCAAACCAAA
>VYXB01002027.1:374207-385769 GCA_013397135.1 Pachyramphus minor | reverse complement strand
AAAAAAAAAAAGAAAAACAAAACCAAACCACAAACAAAATGAAAACAAAATAAACAACATAAGCCCCCTCTAAAGAAAAACAGAATAATAGAAAGTAAAGTCTGCAGAATATACATTTCAAGTAACTACAACTTATAGTAGATCTAACTGCTTAAGTTCAACATTTATTACTGAATAACCTGGTAATCTTTCAAAAGTCCCTTTTGGTGGGTACCTCTGGAATCATCCACTGTCCTACTGAGTCACACAGGCATCCCAGGATTCCTCTGATCATGCACATACTACCACTCTCATCTCTTAGGATCCTAGGCTGCCACCTCTGCAAGCCTGAGCCCTTCTCTTCTTCTCCCAGATCCCAAGTCTCTGTGAGTCCCACACATTCCTCTGTACTGCCAGTCCCCTCTCGTTTTGCCCAGCCAGCAGACAGAGGGTGTAGACAGGCACCACAGTCAGTGACTGAACTTAAGTCAAGCACCTGCTCACTCACTACACTGTGAGCAAAGCAATATATATATATATCTATATATCTATATATCTGCTGAGCTTCTCACAGAAGCCCTATCCTTAGGGCAGGCACTAATGTTTTTGCATAGTTCACAGCTTAAGGTCTTTAAGACATTATACATATAAAATGTGTTGAAATTGAAGAACAGAATCAGACATTACTGGTGCAGGGATGGGTCAGTAGCACACTCTTTAGATAACAAATCTCAGGAGTTGAGTGTTCAACTCCGATGTTGCTTCAGATCACCTGACAGCACATCAAAGTGTGGAAGAAACAGAAACTTGCACCTCGTTTACTTGACACACATCAACTGCCAACAGGGATCTCAGTGGATGGAAATGAAGGACACTAATAAAACTAGGCTTCTCACACGGTCTGACCTTATCTGATAGCGTGAGGCACGTTTGCAAATTGCCTTGAAGTTGCCAGCTAATCAATCCAGTAAAACAGGCTTTTTTTATTACCCATGTTAAGAGTTCAACTTTGCCTTGTAGCATATAAACGGTTGTAAAGCCAGTTTTTCTCCTCAGTGCCAGAAGAAGAAAGCAAATGTGCTTCAAGGAGTGGGGTGAGAGCCATCTCTAAGCAAGAGAGGCCATTACACAATTCTGTGTGAGTGCACGTGGCAGCTGAGAACTATTGACATGACACACAATCTAGTGCTGTGACCATACACATAACTGAGGTGACACCTACAGGAACACTTTCATCAGAGTTTCTGCAATATTAGGCCTACAATTCACTTTTGTAGAAGAAGTTATAAGGATAAACATGTTGTCTTGGGCCTAAAAGTAATTTTACTTAATTAAATAAATTCAGCTCTTTAGTCCCTAAAGGGAGTCTACAAGAAAGATAGAGAGAGACTTTTTATAAGAGCATGTAATGACAGGACAAGGAGGAATGGCTTTAAGCTGGGAGAGGGTAGATTCAGATTAGATATTAGGACAAAATTCTTTATTGTGGCAATGATGAGGCACTGGTGGCATAGGTTGTCCTAAGAAGTTGTGGATAGACCATTCTTGAAAGTGTTCAAGGCCAGGTTGGATGGGGCTTTGAGCAACTTGGTCTAACAGAAGGTGTCCCTGCCCACAGCACAGGGGTTGGAGCTTGGTGATCTTTGAGGTCCCTTCCAATCCAAACCATTCAACGATTCTATGATAAGTAGTGGAGGAAATGAAATCAAGTTTGGTGTTTACGTTAGTGTGTTCTGTTTATAGATGTCTGGGGGACAGTAGGTAGAGGGACAAACATGGGACAAAAAAAAAAAAAAAGCTACTTTTGTTTTTGATAGTAAAGCTACAGTGCTGGACTCTTGGTAGACTAAGTAACATTCAGATTTATTTTCTTCATACACACTTTCCACAGCTCATAATTGTCTTTGTCTGCCAAGAGAGAAATTTCAAGCCAGTTGTTTTATACTGGGAAAGATTTACTTCCTCGGTAATCAGAGAAAAAAACCAAACCAAACAAAAAACCAAACAAACAAAAAAATCCCCCACCAAACAAACAAGGATGACCGTAGCACACAATATGACACTACTCCAAGTCCGTCTAACATAGCCCACACTGGTTAACAAGTAACAGAGGTTGTAACTGATAATAGTAACAAAATCTCCCTCTCTTGAGAGTACGTGATGGCAAGGCTAACTTTAGACCTCAACACATCAGAGGCTCACTTTTAAGACCACAGTTCAATTCATTAACTGTTCTCTGCAGATTCTGTTGGAAAAGTATATTATCCTTCAAAACTCCTTTTAATAAAGGGTCAGAGTCCTCCTTCATAAGCAAAGGAAAAGGGATAACACATTATGAGTAAGGCTGATTTCCTATATAAAACAATCACAACTACTCTACAATCCTTTTGCTCCAAAAAGATGGAGAGTTTTTTTTAAGAAACATTATTTATATCATGTTTTCAGCATCAAAAAGTCAACACAAATAACAGCAAGTTATTCTAGTGATGAATTACCTTTATTAGAATCATAGAATCATGTAGATTGCAAAAGGCCACTAAGATCATTGAGCTCAACCATTAATCCACCACTGACAAGTCCACCACTAGACCATTCCCTAAGTGCCACATCTACACATCTTTTAAATACTTCCACCACTTTCCTGGACAGCCTGTTCCAAAGCTTGACAACGCTCTTGGTGAAAAAAAATTTTCTAATATCTAGGAATTAGTAGGTCTATTCTGAATATGCCCAGCTCCATGTTTCACTGCATCATTTTTTGATTACCAAAAACCTTTGATGGCTCACAAGTCAGATAAACCTCTTTACAAACTAAGTATAGTTAAATAAGTGACACTTACTGTAAAATCAAATGTACACTACCTCAGGACCTGAAGGCAATACATATTAGTGTGTAATAAATAGGGTTTACAAGTTTACCACAGATTTTGAACAACTATGTAACTGTGTTCTAGTTCATACTGACAAGGAAAAATAATTAACTGTGATGTTGCAAGCCTATGCAATCAGCTACAACAAAAGTATGATGTCCCCAATTCATTCCAGGGAGCTACTACTTGATGTACACAGTACACTGGCTAGAAGCAGAATGCTGTTGGCCAATTCAGTGCTCTGTAATTGAATAGTAACAGGACACTCACATGCTCCATCAGTTATTTGATCAAAGGTAACACATATCAGGACATGAATGAATTGAAAGATTAAATATTTATCTGAAATATAATAAAGTCATATCTGCTCAAAAGTCATGAGACAAAAAGAAAAAAAAAAACCAATCCACAACCTTTCCCATTATTAAACACTGAATCACTTCCTAGTTACCAAAAAACCACTGTTTTCCCCTTAATCCCGGAAATCTTTCAGCTCCCAAGTGCCAAATCACCAGCTTCCTTCAGATAGTTATCTTTTTCTCCAGGTGTGCATTTTCAACATGAATAGGAAGCATACATTACCAAAGCTGGAGAATAAAAACCATTTAATTTAATGAACTGAAAGCTACAATTAAGACAGCTGCTTTACTACAAGAGTATTGCTGGGGAGTTCAGTTTAACTACAAGATTATTTGCTGAAATATGGCAGGGAATTTTGGTTTCTTGCCACATCAGTAGTGTTCCCTGACTAGTGTGGTCCTACAGAAATTCCCACAGCTTGTGAAACTTTTTGGCAACTACTTCAAAGAACTACTGGCTTGCTAAAGTCAAACAAATCTGAAAGCAAGAAGAAAAAAAAACCTTTGTCATGCCTGCAGATATAAAACCCTACACTTACGTGCAATCTTATTAAAATCTACTGTTAATTTGATATACTCAAATTACAGTATCACAAGTATTTTCACAGATTTAGAGTTGTCCAATATTTAAAAATCTGATTTTTCTCAATGATACCTCAAAGTGCCTGTACATTTGGAGTAAAATATTGATCCCCCCCCAAAACCATTCTCCACAATTATAAATTGCACACAGATATTTGTAATTGTATCACTGGCTTCTGACATTTTAAGAAATGGCCATCAAATGCTGCATACTTTGTTGATCAGCTACTGTTGTTTTGTTCTACTATTCCATTTTTAAAGTAGTTTTATTAAATATATGGACAATTTAAGTTTTTTAACTAGATAGTCAAACTCACACATGATTAAATTCTTAGCGACTTTTTCCGACACCATGCAAAATAAATTATAATTACAGAATCATACTGAGAAGATAGAAAGGTTTATGATTATTAAAAAAAGGGATCTTTCTGTAAAATATTCCAAAAGACACGATCTCTTTTCAAAGTAATTATTTATAGAATAATGAACAAGATGATTTTGAGAGTAGCTTATGCTCTACCCAAAATAAAGTTCACCAATGAGTTTCTATCAAGTGAAAATTGTAACATCTTTTTAGGCATCTGAGAAAGTGATAGCTGAAAGTGTAAGTGGGCAGAACAGAGACCAAAATTGCACCTGGGCTTACCCTATCACGCATAGATGGATGGTTCTAATACATAACTGCACTAATTCACGAGTGAGAGAATCAAGACTTAAAATTGAGTCAGGCATAGGCAAGGGTGGAAACTTTAATCAAACAACAGTAGTCTAGATGGTACTATATGAAAGAGGAAACTATCAGAGTTTAATAATTTTATCTCCTCAAAGTCTTCTGACAATTAACACAATCCATTGACACACTGAACCTAAAAATAAGATACGTGGGACATGATAAAATTTGAACTATACTACAACTATGAAGTTAATGCACACAGTTAGGCCAGGATGTTAGATGAATTTTATTTAAATGAGTTTGCAAAGTGCTTTAATAAATATTTACTGGTATACTGATATATACATATGGCTAGAATAATGTGCAAAAACTAGAAATAATCCCATTCTACAACAATCTCTGAAAGCCAATCAGGACAACTTGTGCTCACTAGGTTGCTCAAAGATGCCTTTCTTTCCTATCGTAAACATGGACTGACATATTCTGAAACAACAATGTGAAGATAAGGCAAGCTGTACTTTAACATGAGCTATCTGATCTTCAACTTGACCAAAGTACAATCTGCTTTATCTACAGGCTAGAGATTTTGAATATGTTATTTAGAATATCAGCAACACACTCAAGAAGTTACCTTCTTACAGACAAACAACTAGCACTGAAGCAACCACAGCAATCAAAAAAATCCTGCATGTGCTTAACTTCAGGTACATGTCCACATTTGCCTATAATGAAAACCTGTGCCTCTGCCTACACCATTATAGTTCCAGAAGTGCAGTCCCTCCCCATCTATGCAAGAACATGAAAAAAACCCAGAAAAATCACAAAAATTAGCAAAGGACTTATACTGATAAAGACAGAGAAATAGAAGCCAACTGTAGATACATCCAGTACCTTGGATAAAAACCTTAAGCTTTAAAAAAGAATGCACCAAAACTGAATGAAAGAGCAGAAATCAGACCTCTGCATACTCAGACCAATCCCTGGGGAACACCTCATGTTGAAAAATAGGATCCATATTCACAACACTGTAGGCAAAACAACACAAGAACAACACTATGGTGCAAAATCCCACATGTACATAAGTCACAGCTCGGGCTCCCAGCTTTGATTCATAAAATGCGTCATTCCACAGAGAGTAACTGTATCATGTAACTTGCTAGGGAAATAGCCATGGTTACTCATCACAGTTTGGTGTTACGAACTGCTTGCTTTCCATAACACTACACACACCAGATTAAAATCTGTCTGGGGGCGGAGGGAGAGGACAGCAGGAAATCAATGAACAAGATGTCAAATCTTAACTACTTTCATACTATAAAGTAGAAACAGAACAGCATTTGACTTAATATTGAAATACTTCACTGTTGATTTCAGCTTCTTACAGTTGCCCTTTCTCTTAAGCTATTTTTTAAAGTCTTGTTTAGGTTAAAAAAGCAAAAAAAGATCTCATTAATAACGTAAATGATAAATTACTTAGAAAGAAAATGAGCTTTTTGCTTCTTGAAATACAAAATCTTACCAGGTAGCTTTAATTTGTGCACATGGCATGTTCTATTTGACCTTTGAACCATATTGTTGAGGCACACACCTTGGTTAGTACTACTGGTATTTTTCAGAATCACTAAAATTACAACTGCCACTAAACCACTGGAACTGCATTTGCCAGCTGCAGAGGCTGAAGCATTTAATGATTTCGCACCAATTTTACCACTATTTCTCTTTCAGAAAATATAAGAGTGAGGCATATTTTGTCTTGTCCAGCTTAATATTTCAGAAATTAAACCTTTCAGCCTGTTTGAAAACTTATGGGAACTGAAAGGAAGAGTACACAATCAGTTTTATTTTACATTACAGTAGAAGAACAAAATAAAGTTGAAATCACTTTCTGTACATTCAGTTTTCTTCTTCTTGCAGAGAATTCAAAAACATACTGATTTTACTTTCACCTTGAATAATGGAAAACCTCTTGAAACCCCTGTAAAATTTTACCACCCACTACGATAACACACATGCACAGGTTTCAATTCCTGATTGGCTTTTGCTTCATTTTTCATTAATTTCTGTGAGCAACATCACTAACGGTTAATGGGAAAGTTCTAAAAACAAATACAAGAGAGCCCTATGACTGTTAAATTACTACCTTAACATTATACTATATTGCTTAAGAATAATTATTTAACCAATTTCAGAGTGCACAGACCACTAGACCAATCAGTAAGATAAAAGCTAGTTGTTGACCAAGAGTAGGTGGCTGTTACAAGGGTTACTACATTACCTCTTGAAACATACTAATTGAATTGGTCAATACAAGCAAGCATGCAACGTATTACCTTGGCTATATTTCTACTCTGTGATGCAAGTAAAAGTACCTGCTACACTTTTGGTAAAACACCACCTTTCAGAAAGCCCCATATGCTTTCTGCTAGAAAACATATTACCATCACTTATCTTGAAGAGCTCCTCTCAATTCCAAATTCTGACAAACACAGTTTCCTCAGCAGGGTTTTTAGTCATAATTCAAAGCTTGGGACACTCCCTCTCTCTCTCTCTCCTAAACATATGTTGCTGTGCTTGTATCAAACCTTAACTTGCCAAGAGAGGAAACTGATGAAATTACAGCCAATATGGCAAATTAGCATAGGTCTGTAGCATGTGCAAGCTTCACTGTTTCTGGGATTTCTCTTCTGTTTGTAGAACTGCTTTACTTGTGTAATGTTCTGTAATCTTCATATTGCACAGACATTTGCAAAAGTTAAACAGAGGGAACCTAGTCAGAGAAATCCATCAGATTAGCCCACTTCTAATGATTTTCATTTTTAAAAAGGCAATTAGGATAATGTGCTGGTTCAGACAAAGGGGCCTCCAGCCTTCAGAGATCCCTTACGCAGTGATATACTCTTCCATTACACCAAGGGTGAAGATTCTTGGAAAGAAGAACTACATTTATTAAAAGGAGAGGTGTTGTTATTGGATGAAGACACATGCTGAGATGAGATAGTAAGATGACGTGAGATAAGAAGGCCCTAGAACCATCGAAGGGTGCCAGTCAAAGCCAAAGGAACTCCGAGATCAGTGAAAAGGCAGACACATTCCTGCTTGTATCTTCTCCAACTTTTTTCCTGGGAACTGATTAAAAAATACTTCACATCTTGCTGCGGAGTACCAGATGGATAATCTGTATTCCAAATGTATGCCCAGAGTCCATATTTTGCTTGCACATCTCTAACTTGCAAGCCAAGAGCATGTGGGACTCACCAGATGAACAAACTGTGCAGCAATGCACCAAGAACCTACGAGATTTTGAAGTCTCTTGATTCTTTCTGGTCCAGAAAATGGGAAACCTTTGTTGCTGTTACTCAGCTTTAGAAATGTAAACCAACATCTAGCAGACAGGCATGACCAGACTTCAGCATCCTGGTGATTTCAGCACAGCTCAAGAAACTGACTTATGTACAGAAGTATCAGTGTTTTCTTTAGGCAGAAGACTTTAAGATTGTAAATGTAGTTTCTCAATAGGAAGAAAAATTATGACCAAGAAAAGCTTTATAAAACAATCTATTACAGAGCGTTTTCTATATTATCTGATTTCACAGCATTTCACGAAGCGTTTTCTTTGCAGGAATATGAACAGAAGAAGGAGAATGAACACAAAGTCCCACACTGGACACGTGACCAAGTTTCATATTACAATGCTAATAATAGAAATAAGAACTCGGTGAGGTTCAGTACATGCTGATTGAAGGCAATAGTATCTTAGGGCATGGGGAGATTAGAATAAATTATCCCAAGGTAAACCAGGATGCAACTTGCAGCACATTTGTTACTCTGTTACAACTGACTGTGTGCCTGCTCTTTCCCCTCAATAAACACCTTGACAGAAGAATAACTCACCTCCCATTAATTCACACTTGTTATGAGATAAGACCATGCACACCTTCTGATTTTTAGGTCTTGATAACAAGAAAACACTATAGCTCATGAAAAGAATCCCACTCCAAAACAAAAATGCAGGCAGAGTTTTTAGCTGATACTGACACTTCCCTGGCCTGGAATTATTTGTTGATTGATTTCTATTTAAGTGAGTCATCCCATGCTCTAGCCCAAGGTACCCAACTCTCTGGGAGCTAAAGCATCAGAGCTATGGGTTCTTACCACAAGACAGACACCTGTAAGTTGGATTCACTAGTGCTCATCAATGTTGTGCCAAATTCCTTTTCCTGACTAACGTTATGCACTCGACACCATAGAATAAAATATACCTGGCTCTGCTACAGATAGGTAGCCAGTAGATAAGAGAAACACTACAAACTAACACAAGGAGAAGATGAAATAAACAATTTTGCTTAATATACTCATACTATGGTTTTGGGAAAACAACTGAAAAATGTTGCACTTGCACTTTTCCACTTTGGTGCAAATTTTTCAGTAGACAACCACAGTGTTGCCTCTGACAGAAAGCAGTTCTCAGGTTCAGTTATGAAGCTTATGGAATATGATTCTCATTCAAAAAATGAACAAAAAAACTCCAACCAAAATCAAACCCACACCACAGGATTTCTATAGAACTTACAGTGAACATTTTCCATAGCTAAAACAATGAGGTTGGTAACTACGGTCCTCATCACCAATTAACTACAGTTTACTTTTAACTGATTGGTTTTTAATGAGCAATTATCCCTATGCCTAGATGCCAGCACGACAAATATTTGTGAACTCACAAAGTGACAAAATAGAAGAACTGCTCACTGTACCTGCATTTAGTCCATCTTGGAGAATTTAACATTGATGACTTCTGTGCACAACGCTTTTGGTGTTGTGCCTATGTAAGGTTACTCTCTCAGTGTCTATGTAAAGCTATCCTTCACACATCAGTACAAAAAGTAGGTCACAGCTTAGAAAAGTATGGAAAACCATCTCTGCTACCATATTACTATTAAAAAAGGTCCACACAAGATCTCTAAAAATTAGTTTATATTTTAGACTTGGATTGAACAAAATTAAATTCAAAGATTGGGTGAAAACAGGATTTATCATGTGATAAGTCATGAACATATGCAAGAAGATGATGTTACTACCACTAGCTTTTTTATTATCTACTGTATTAAGCCTTCTACATCCATAATACAAATTGATAATAAAGAAGCAATCACAGAGCTTTGTAAATTAATAGCATATCCAGAAAGTTAACTTAACTATAGTTTTATCAGTGTCTTACTTTGTACTACTAGTATTTTGGAAGCATGGATGTACAGAGCTAAGTACTGTACATTTTGCTGCAATATTACACAAACCTATGTTCTCAAATCATGAACTGATTGTCCCAGTCTTAGAATGTGCAAAAAAAAAAAAAAAAAAAGAGGGGTGAGGGGGGGGGGGGGGATCATGGACACATTAGAAATGCTTATTAAATCACAAGAGAGATGACAAGTGTTAAGAGTTCTTCCAGGAATCTACTGCCAGCAATATTAGAGTGTTTAATAAAACAAAATCAATCTTATCACAAGTTGGTTCTTCAAATGAGCTGTTCTGTTAAGTGTCCTTAGAACTATGTGGAATATGACATTTTTTCTTATGAACTAGAAAACAAAAATGTACTCAGTATTTGTCGCCTACCTATCAAGACATTTTTGCCACAAGACAGTGCCAGAGAAGGTCAGCATCATAAAAATTTAGCATTTGTATTTCATTAGCAAGTTTATCCAGCTATGGTAATTAAGCAGACCTTTCTTCCCCACAGTCCTGTTTGTTAACGGTTTCCCTTATGATCAAACCTGTCCAGGTAATAGGGATAATTTCTTGTACAGATTAGTTTCAGATAAATTGAGATTAAAAAAGAAGTGAAAGTGCAGCTCCCTTCCAAAGCTAGTATTCCTCACATCTAAATGCACTTTATAGAAATAATCTTTCAATGTGATATTATGCAAAATTAGTACTTCAGCGATATATATATATATTTCTACTAAAAACTCAGTTTTGGATTATCAAAGTAGCAGTACAAATATTTAACAGTATCAAGGCACTAATTTGTTCTGATTTCTGTTACAGAGGTATTAGAGAGGTAGCAATTTGTGTGACAGGCTGTAGAGCCACAAGGGAAGCAATAATCCTAGGAGGGAAAACAAAAAAGTCCCCACTCTATCTTTGAAAGAGAAGAAAGCATGGAGAAACAGAAGGAGAGACTGACTAATTACTTCAGATAGGCTCAGTCAAGAGAGGAAATGGGAAATGCTGTAAGATGAATGGGAATTTTATATTAAAAGAAGTATCATATTTTACTGTTGCTGTGTCTGCTCCACACCATCAATGAGGCAGCTAGTTGTCACGCTTCACATATATGGATACATTATATATAACTTAGATCTATTACAGATACAAAAATCTCCAATATATAATGTATTTCCACCGGGCACCCAAAATGCTTAAAAGTAACCGCTGTGGAGCCCCGGTAGCCTTTGTGGTGAGGCAGCTGCTGATACAGTATCACAGACTAGTTAGCTCCGAGCTTCTGGTCTCTCGGCAGACCCCGTCCGTCCAGGCGCGGGCAGGGGCGCTCTGCGCCCGCAGCGCTCCTCTCCGAAATCCGCCCGAGGCACTCGGTGCTAGGACGGGCTCGAGAAAACTCTCAAGCCAGGTGCTCTGACAACGATTTGCAGGGAAAAAAGGTTGTCTGAGGGAAGGAGCCGGAACTCGCCCTACAGTAGCAGCCAGCAAAGGCAAGCGCCGGGTTTAACGGGGACACACATCCCTTCCCCTCCCCCGAGGCTCGACGGTGCCCGACGCCCAGCACACCGGGCGCGGAGGGGAACAGAACACGGAGGGACAATGCGGAGCGGAGCAGCGCCGCGCCCAGAGGCGCCGGCACGGCACGGCACGGCGCTCTGCAGGCTGACACCCAGCCCGGCACCGCCGCACACCTTCCCGCTCGCTTTCTGCCGCCCCAGCCCCGCCAGCCGCCAGGAACTGCACTCGCCCCCGCTCTCCCCCGGGACCGGTGGGCAGCCAGGCACCACCGCGGGGCCAGCTGCCCGCCCGGCCGCGGAGCAGGAGGAGGAGGGAGGAGCGGGGGCGGCCCCGGCGGCACCACCGCCCCCGCCTCCCC